>JAPYYQ010002144.1:0-37168 GCA_030522585.1 Anagyrus pseudococci | reverse complement strand
TATATATATATATATATATATCTCGACATTTGGCAAATCGCGGAATCGAATCTCGCGTACGCGCAAGGTGATAAATAGAGATGAAATCAATTAATGGGAGAGTAAGTTGGAAAAAGAGACAATCTATAATCCATAGGTTCCCGTCGCTTTAGCGCGTGTCAACATAAAATCAATGCCTGAATCTTAAGGATGCGATACTGACGAACTGGACAATGCGGTTAAAATATAATAATAATAAGAAAAATTAATGAAAAAAAGAAACATAATACTAAATGATCTTAATACTAAGCAAGCAGGCATAATCGCATAGAAAAATCTTAAAGTTGCAAAAAAAGGTTGGAAACATAAATAAGAGTAGATAAAGAGGAAGGAGGTGGTTGAAGAGAAAGAATAAATCGCTGTACAACTCAAGATCGTTATACTAAAGCAACAGAGACTTACGATTTAATAGAATACTTTTTTACCAGTAAAATAATACTAAAGATTCCTCGGCAATATATCGAGTTTCCGTTATCTGCGCGTCCGTTTGGAGCGAGAAAAAACACGAAACGTTAAATTAAAAACTAATCGTACATCACTGATCAAGCTGACACGACGCAACGACTTCTTTTATAGAGAGATTCAAAAGACAGATCAATAAAGGATGCAAAGACTGGCCCCTTCGCTCATGCCGGCTACTCGCTACTTGCCCTCGATCATTTCTTTGATCCAAGCCGTCGATTCAAGAGTTAAAATAATAACATACACGTTGAATTTTGGTGCTTTCGAACTTTTCTTTTTATAATGCTTGTGCGAGTTATAATAAAAATTAGGTACTCTTTTGTAAGACGATGATGTTATATTGTATTTTACAAAAGTGTAAAAAATAAATAAAAATCTTTAAAAATGTAACATGAAGTTGTTATTGTTTGATAATATGTCTCTAAATAAAAAACATTACACAATTTAAAAACACCAAAATTTTTTCTTTAAATATATATCCTGAAATATTAAAATTTTTTAAATGGCGTTTACTAAATTTTAAATTTAAAATCAAGTACAAAGTTAATCGACGACAGGGAACATGCGGCTAAAGAAATTTCCCTTCTAGTGATTTTAAGATCTAGTCTACTTTGGCACAAACTAGTCATTTCCTAATTGTCAACCGTTTCTTTCGCCTGTGGGCCGGCACTTGCTTGATTGTGACATCATTTGTTAAATGTTTATTTTTGTTATCTCTTATTTTATCTAAACATCAACTCACGCAATACTCTTTTTCACCTTACGCTTCTCTACTTGTTCCCCCAATCGCACAACTAACAAAGAACATGCTCATACTTTCCTCATTCATACAGCTCGTTTACAGCCTCACTTTCTATAACATATGTATCGTTTAAAATTTAATTGACTCCGACAAATGCGTCAATGTTCATGTTTTTAAATATCTCTTTTCTTCTGCTTGTGGTTTTTCCATTTTTCTTTAAAATTCTATCTCTTTTTGTTTTTCTGCTTAATCATCGTGTCGACCTAGACCAAATCAAAGAGTTTCTCGCCGCGAGATCTCGCTTCGTCAAATTTATAATTAATAACGGCGACAACCAATAGCCGCGCAATGTCAATCGCGAGTAACGGTCGATACTTTAGAGTCTAGCGATATTTTAATCTTCTTTCATTTTAGTACACTCTTCCGAGGATTTAATTCGCCGTGATACTCCGTTTACGATCCGCGGCTGTTATCGAACCCCAAAAGTGTAAAATTCGCGTAAACTTTCTGTAACGCCTGAGCACTTGAAACAGTCGCAAGAAATCGACACTTCAGATTTTTATTTTTCTGGGCCTCAACTCGATAATTCGCCGATCGTAAGCGAACGTTTCGCGACAATGCGATATGTTTAACGTTCAACGTTTACGCCGCCTCCTCCCTCTTAAATTTACTTTTTAAGGATCTTTACGTTTAGATTAATGTCTATGTGTCTCTAAATAACTACCTAAACTAATAAAATGTATATTTCTTAACTTTTCACTTCGCTGCTGTCGTTTTCCTTTATTTCGCTCATTTCGTCCGTCCTGTTTTTCGTCTTTATCGCGCGTCTCGAGTGTTGAGGTGTGCGCACTTTAACTGATTACGATTAGTGTGCGTGTTGTGTAATACTTATCGTCAGAATTAAAAAAATAGGAAATTACAAAAATAAAGAAAAGTCTGTCAACACTCTGATGACGTGCAAGACACAGCGACGAAGCACCGTTATTTTTTTTTAATTTTTTATGCAATACTAATTACGTTAAAATATTTCTTTTCAAATTATAAGAATAGACGAACTTTATTGATCCTTAATTGAAAATAGTTTAAAATAATATCAAGGCAAAAAAAATTAACTTCAGACAATGACTTGCAGCATCAAATCAACGATAACGACGCAGACGAAGGAAAAGTGCACACAAGTGTTGTATAGAGCACCTCGTGAGAGAGCTGCACACAGGGTCCCGTGACATTGGCTTGTTTTATATATCTTAAACTTGTTTTTTTTCCTAATCATCTTTCTTGAATTCTTAAAGACTAAAGATTTTTTTCCTTAACGAATAATATAGCGCTCGCGAGAACGTGTGGATTCCGCACATGGGAGAGAAAACGGCACGCGGCGACATTTTTATTCGCCTGGAATAAACGACCGTGACGCGATTACCATCGAATCGCTAGCAACGATTGCCGGGCGCTCGTTTCTTTCCTCACGTACGTTACAGCAAGACTTCTTTCGCGCCCCTTCTCTCTTTCGTCTTAGCATATTTGTATCTGTTAATGCTATGCTTGTATCGAGCTATATTTTATTAAAAATCCTTAACTCCTACTATGCATCAGTATAGTGCCTTCGTCGGCTTGGGAAATGACAAGATACGTAAGATGATACGTATCACTATCACCCAGCCGATCAGCGTGTTCCGCTTTGTAAAATATATATCATATATATATATATATATATATATATATATATATAATATATCTTAGGATTTCTATTTTTTCACTTTTTTGTTTTGTTTGTTTTTTTTTGTTTGTTTGTTTCTTTTTAAATTCTGTACAAGAATGAAGGACCGTCAGTCGAAGTCGCTTTCCGCATCGTCTCGCTACAATCACGTTCGCCTTATTTGTTTCTTTTTCTCCGTTACATAATAAACCTTCGCTTCACTACAATAACCCTCAGGCATTCTCTTAAAGCATGCACTTTTAATCACTTCCATTTTGCTTCGGATGCTCGTCCCAAAGGTAAGATCGTCAAACGCGTGCGATGGGCAAGTCCTTCCGCGACGTAAGCACACATTGGCTACCCCTTGGCTACTGTTTTCATCGCTATTTTTCATTTGTTTTATGTACTTGTTAAAATTCTCTGATGAATTAAATGAAAATATCGCGGCTAGGAACGGTGTTTATGTGATTACGTCTGTTTAAACTTTTACCTCCGGCGCCAGGATTTAGCGCTTGTGTGTACTCGCGCTTGTACGAGGATCTGCCCACATCGTCGTTTGAGTCGCAATGAGCACGACAGCGCTTAAATTCTCAGCCCCTACCCAGTCGCACTAGTCGAACGCATAAAAACATACTGTCTACCCCCCTCGGCACGCATACGCACGCCAAGCGCGTTCGGAGCGTCGTCGAAAAGGACCAAAGTAACTGGCCCCTGGCACGGGCGTCGCTGGCCGCGACTCATCGCTACCGACTGTCATGCTTCGCTCTGGCTTAGCTCTCGCTTTTTCGGCTGTACGCGACACCGAGCGATGCGGATAAGCATGCGAGTAGAAGCCCCTCCGCTAGCGGTTATCTGTCCTATCTGCGACGACGGCGATGTGCCGTCGGGCCTTTTGCGCGCAGTCGTCGAGCGAGATGTGATCGTTAATATTGTTCGTTCAATGTGTATATATAGATATATATGTGTATATATACATATATATATATACATATATATATACACATATATATATATATATGATATAATGCGTATGTGTGTTCAGTCGTGCACGGCACTGGGGTACCAGTAGTGGACGAGGGTGTAGGGTTGGAACCACTGCTGCGGCTCGTAGGCTGGCCTGTCTTGTTAGATGTTGCTCTTGGAAAAGGAGACACGCAGGTGATTGGATTCGCTGAGCTGGAAGTTGTGCATTTTCTGAAATTTGAAAATTTGACAAATTTTAGAGCTTCTCGTCAGCTTCGAAGCGATGTTTAATTAAAATTGAAATGGCGCAAGATATTACAATCAGAGCGGCCACAGCGTCGTCCATACTGGGCATCTGGATAAGCGCCATCTTTCTATCCTTGGGGAAAAATTTGAATGCCTTAACCGTAAAGCCATTTTTCGTAAAGGCTTCCTTAATCTCTTCCTCGGAAACCGTAGCTCTAAAAGAAAAAAAAACAAAAGGAAGAAATGTTAATTAAAGTTTTCAGGATCAATAGATTTTGAAAGGGGGAGGCCGAGTGGCTTTAAGAGTAACACTAACGGAATGTTTGATAAATGCAGAGTTGCGCTCGGAGGATAAATGTTCTGATAATTTTTCGAGCCAGGCTTCTTGAAACGATGGAGGGGGCTGTTGGTATAGTCTTTGGTCAGACCGGCATCAGGCTGGCCCTCACGCGGCAATTGGACCGTCTGGTGCTTGCTCAGCATTACTCTAATCGGCTTGCCAAATACTTTCAGCTTATCCATGTGGGTCATCGCTGTTCAACAAAAATGTATGTTACTCTTTATTCCAAATATTTCGTATTTTCTTTAAACTCAGCTGTAAAAGTAATTTTAAGAAAAAATTCTAGCATAAAAATTTTAAATTCGCAGGGAAAGGAACTTACCCAAATGAGCTTGGTGAGGTTCGGCTAGTTGAATCAGTGCCGAGTCTTTTTTATTATACAAAATCTTCACACGTTGTACATCCCCATAAACGCCTATACGTGAAAATGTCCAATTATTTAATCTTGTCGATCACTCGAACCATGAATATATTTAAACTCAAGATGAAAAAAATTATTAATAACCGATCTATCAAAATTCAGGTGCTATTGGATTTTTATTTTTTCTAAACGTAAAATGCATGCAAAACCGTTCGCTCTTTCAATTATTCCATTATCAATATTTTTTGTTAAATTAAAAGTTAAACAAAGACAGAGAGTCACTTTTAATTTGATTAAAAGTACGTATGCGTATTTATACCATCTGCATAAATATATTAACTGTAAACAAGTTTGCATTAAGGATTATTAAAAATTTTTTACGGAAAAGCTAATCTTAATTTAAATAGATTAAATTTAAAAGGTAAAATTTTTAATGGTTTTAGCGCACGGTTTACGGAAATGAGTACCTAACGGATTTGCGTATTAAGCGAAAGCTCTTGTGTTTTTTGTTTCGAAAGTATTTATGTAATTTATAAAAAATTTATAAAAGATATTTGGAAATATAGAGAAAAACATGACATGAGATACTGTGACACATACATCATGGAAAGAATTACACAACTTAAATCGATATTATCTATAAAAAATGGCAAGATATAGTATAATATGCGAATGAAACGGTGAAGTAGAATAACATGTTAAAAATGGGTTGAAGTATTGAAGAATAAACGAAAAATTTTAAACATAAAATTAGTGAAATGGAAATATGAAGCTGTAAAATAAATAATGAAGGCTTTAAAAAAAATCACATAAAACTGTTAAAAATTGAAGAGATGAATACTTTGAAAGATATTGATTGAGCGTGACTGTGTATGATATTGTTGAGTCATCAAAACATATATTTCCAACTTTTACTGAACTTTTTTATCTTTTAAAAAAATTTGAAAAGGTGATATTTAAAAAATTACGTTATCATGGCAATACAATTCTATGATAGTACAAAAAAGACAATGCGTACATTTAACAATGTTCACGAAAAAAAAAACCACGAAAATTCTTTTCTTTTATTTTTCATTAGTGTGTAGTCGTGTAATTGAATATGTGAGTGTAAATATAATAATTAATAATGTAAATATAATTAATAATATAAATGTGGAGACGTACCAAACAGGGTAAAGAGAGCGTCAGGCGTGACCATCTACACAGAGAACAGACAGAGTCCAGTCAATAGTCAGCGAGTAAATAGGATTTAATGTAAATAGTAAATAGGCGCGCACAACATTCGATTTTCTCCTTTTCCCAAATTTTATTTACGTGTCGAAAAAAAAATCTTTTCATCGAGTACAGACATTTCAACTCTTAAACTCGCAAAAAAATAAATTTCGAGGATCATCTTTAAAAAGCCTTATCCGGGTTTGAAATGAAAATATACGATGAAATTTTTGAAAAAGACAATTAAGAAAAAAGTAAACCAAGCCAAAAGCAAACTTTCACGTCCCAGTCATAAATTCAACTTCTGCCCAGCGCTGGACATGGCCGGTTGATTGATCATTACGCCCGCGAAATGATTAATCTTCTCAAGTTGTGGGCTTACCTCGCGTTCTTTTTCACAGCCACTTTATTCGCGTCCGCGAGAAAACCCAGCTAGCGCCCTCGAAACGATAAATCACGGAAAAGGACGCGAAGCTTGTGCGCGCGCTTGAACTTCAAAAAATAAATAAATAAATAAATAAACAAATAAAAAAAAACAAAACAAAAACTAAACGAAAAAAAACGACAGTAGTACAATAGTATACGACATAGTTATAGTATAGTAGTGACAAGTGGCAGCTGCGAAGTGTGTAACACGCCGGCACTCGCTCGTGCCCAAGGCGTCCTCGACTCGATAGTAAGCTCGTTCGAGACTAGAGTGGCGGAGTTTGGAGGGTAAAATAAAGCGTATAGCTTGCAGCATAAGACGCAGAGAAAGTGTTGGCAGGGAGGGAGCGTAAAAAAAGACTTTGAAATAGAAATGGCCAAGGCGTCGTTTCTAGGAAGAGGAGTGTAGGATTGCCAGTCGAGTTGAGGATGCCTCGGTCGTTGGACGAGCTCGTGGTAAACAAATATATATATATATATATATATATATATATATATATATATATATATATATATATATATACACACACGTGTTTGGAAAGCATAATTGAGTTCGATGCGCTCTTGTTGCGTGCTACGACCTACTTGTATAGAATAGAGGATAGAGTTTACGGTGATTTGGGAGTGTGATAAAGTCGTATTACTCGAACGTGTAAAGAATTAGAGATGATAAGATCGGAAGGCTGGGATAGAGACAGTTTTTAGGGGCAGAGAGTAGGATTTTGTTTTAGTGAAGTTTCATCAAGAAAAGATAGAAAATTGCAAAGTTTTTTGTTTAACAAATAATAGACTGATACAATTCTTAAACTTGAATAATTAATGTAAGTAATAAAAAATAACGTAGCGTAATTTTCCAGATTTTCATTTATTACTTTAAGTGGTTAAGAAACATTCTCGCCGACGGAAAAGAAGAAATCCAATCTCGCCGGCGCGTGAATGTTTGAGCAGAGCAATTTTCATTCTTCCCCCGAGTTTCACCCTAAAAATTTTAGAGAGCAATCGCTCTCTTTATTTAGCCTATGCAACGGCAGCGAGTGCCATTGATTAGACTTTTATCAGTTCTGCCTGGGCCTTCGATTCATAGCGGTGATTTCTTTGATTAAAACGAAATTGCCTCTGTATAGCACTACGTATAAAGCAATTGGAAATTGGTTAACTATCGTTTTACAATACCTCGGAACTCAATATTACTTCCATTGAAGCTTTAAAGGTTTATAATTTAACGAATCTATCACTTACTGGATGAATAAAAATTAACAGAGGTTATCTTTGTAAATTACTGTAAACTGTTTGTTATCCAATTTCTTGAAATAAACTTCAATGAACGTGATTAAAACAAATGTTTTAGTAAAATTATTAAAAAGCTGCACTTCACTTTCTATTAAAATTTCTCTGAAGAATTAAAAAATAATCAATAATATTAGTAAATAGATTCTAACAATTCAATCGATTCCAATCTATTTGCATATCAACTGCCAGTTTTTAGGGCACAAAAACAATTTTAAATTTACGAAAGCTATTCTAAATTCTGTCTAAGCAGAGCAAGTAATAATAAGTTGTTCTCGCAATACCTTGCAGTATTTTACATTTAATTATATCTAAAAAATTTTTAAATAAAAGAAAAAAAAAGTAAGCTCCAACCTAATGTTCGTACTCACCTCTTCGTTGAGATTGCTAATGAGCAATACGCAGGACGATTGGGGACTTCCAGGTACACGGACGCCAAGAGCGCCGGCACCAAGATTAAAGCCACCAAGACCGGCAAGTCCGCCTGCTGGCGGTACACCATTGTAAGGCCCAGTGAGGGGCGATGGGAGGCCGTGCATTGCCGCGAACGGCGAGGCCAAGACGCTCGGAGCGCCTGTAATGGACTCTACTTCAGAAAATTGATTTTGATTATTACTCAGGTCCTTTGGTTTTAGTACTCGTTTATTTTTTAAGCACTCGTAGATATTTTTAATAACATAACGCATACTTATTTGTAATTTTAGGATTAATGGTATATTTTTGATGCTTGATGTACTTTATATTAATTTTTTTTCAAACTAGTCGGTACAAATATTGAGTTGTACTACTTGAAATTTTTTTTTAATAAAAATATTAACTTAAGTGTTAGGAATTATCAAACATGTTTTAATAATATATTTAATGCTGAAAGTGCAAGCCTTTACGAAAGAATTTCTTTGAAATAATTTTAATTAAGATAAAATTTGTGAATTGCAGATATTGAGAATTTAAAGGTTATTAAGATGACAACGAAACAAGCATCAAATCATACCTTTACTTATGTTCTAATTAGCAAAATAGTTACCAAAAAAGTATATATATGCAGCATACATGCAAAGTCAAATAGAGTTTTACCTTGAAGATGATAGAAAAGTATATGAAGAGTTGAAGTTTATAGATTCCAGTAAATACCACATATTTTTAAAGAGCTTGATAGAAGTAACTCGCGAAAGATAAGGTTCTGATAATTTTAAAAGACTGTTTATAGATTAAAAAAAAATATTACATCTGATTAAGCAAACATTATTTATTAACAACTTGATGAAACAAACATTCCTTAGGTGAGAAAAATAGTAAAAAGTATAGTGAAATAGAAGATAGTAATGCTACAATTTGCAAATACTAACATATAAATGTAGCCTCCGAAAAAACATCTACCATTCTACTTCAGTATCAAACAACTGGATAAAAGTTTTTTCTTGGCAATTATTTAAAAAATAAAAACATTTGATCACTTCAATCAATACGCTTCAATAAGCAGAAGAATTTCGGAGGTGTAACGTCATAAGCCAAGTCATTAATAAATAACTACTAATCAGAGAAACTAGCTTGTATTCTTGCGAACGCAGACTGACGTAATTGAAAAAAAAATCTATGAAAAGCAAACCGTTAAAAAAACCCGAGAAATGAAAGAGCGACAACTAGACAGAGCAGAATAAAAACTTGTAGAAGCGAAAAAAAGTAAAAAATAAAAGAGGCCAGGAGAGGCCATAACGCAACTTAGAAACTAAAGGTATGTGGGGAAAGGATGTAGGGCTTGGGGCTTGGGAATGTCTGGGGCACGCGTGAGTTTCTCATTTCGGGCCATTCGTCTGTTGCCATTGAATAGATCGACTGGATCGAAAAGTACGAAAACGAGACACTCACCGGGCAGTCTGGCGCGAGGCTGGGAGCCTGCGGCCCCAAGTAGCAGCTGCGGCAGCAACTCACCTCCCAATGCTAGGGACGCGGCGTCGAGGTTAGCGTCACCAGTCGGCAGATTTGGGTTCGTGTAGTCGCGCGACTTGTCGTTGTTGTACTTGACGTTCAGGTTCTGCATCTTGCTGTAGTCGATGCGCAGCGTACAGCACGAGTTGTAGATGTTCTGGCCGTCCAGGTTCTGCAATCCCAAGGGCATCGGGTTACGTATCGCGCAAGCTTACATTTTATCCACCCAGCCTTTCTGCCGAACCTGCATTAATCGAAAGCTTTTTCGTTGCGTTATGAGCTGCCCCGGCATCGGCAATGACTCATCGCGCCTGAAAATTGTCACGCTCTGGGCAAAACAGATTAGAGCCCCGTCCACCGCATATCAATCACGCTCGCGTTGATAAAAGAAAAAATAAAAAAGCTCTCTCTCTCTCTCTCTCTCTCTCTCTCTCTCTCTTTCCAACGAAAAATAACTCCGTGAGCCAGCCATCAATATTCGTCCGGCAAAAACGACATTTTCCCGTCGAAATCACTCAGCCGCTAGTGTAGGATCGCGCAAGAGTCGTGCAGGCGTGCAGTGTAGCGCGAAAAATCAAGGATGTAAATCAAGCCTGACAGCCTCACAAGCGAAAACATTTGCTTTCCCTCTGGGCCTCTCCCCCTGCCACTACTATCCTCCCTATGCACCGCGGCGGCGGCGGCTCTTTAGCCTTCGTTAATAATCCAACGGGCTGGGCGTGCGGTTGCGGCTGGCCGCGCACCGACCGCACGCGCGCGACTTTTTTCACGCGGCCCCTTGCTGTTGCTCCTGCCACCGCGGCCAAACGAGCCTGTTTACCTTCTCGCGCGAGAAGCTTTCCCTTCGTATCGAGGCATATCGTGAAAAAAGCTGCAAATTTTTCATTGCTCTTTTCGTTCAATCGCTCGGATCGGAAAAAGTAAGCCGGCGAAGAAATTCATCTGCAGACTTGAGCGATACTAAACGACGATGAGAAATATACGCGCTACGCTGGTCTCTGCGTTGAAATTAGCCGGCTGCTGCCGGGTGCGAGTCATAACATTAGCTCTACATACGCTCGCCGAGAGAGCCTAGCCAGCTCGAATATTCAACTAGGTTAAACAGAGGAGAGGGGGGGAGGCTGCTACTACTGTCCTCCAACTATTGCCCACCTAACTCCAGCCCGAGGGCTTATTTGTCTTACGCGCCCTTTTGCCGTGTTATGCGTAAATAAATATGTCGAGTGCACAAACAACGCCGAGAGCGAGGCTCAGGGCAGGTTACTGGCCGCTGCTGACCATCGGCTTGCTTGCTTCTCTATACCCAAGTTCGAGGCGCAAGTTCGAGCCTGCCCTGCCTAAATAGCCCAGCGGGCCTCTATCATTAATAAATTTCAACAAGATCGGAAAATGCATTAGTTATTGTCCTCCGCCTATTGGTTTCGCCTCGAGAACAAGGTGAGCTCAATCTTGGGGAAAATTAACGAACAATCCTTGAGCGCGTGCAAACATTTGTTCTACGGCCAAAAGAAGTTTAAGCTCTAATCCGGCTCTGCGAGGTGAAATAAGCGTTATTACTTTTTCGCAGCTCACGCGTAATGAGGACGCGGGCTTGGTATCTCGCGCAAAGCGGCAGAGGCAAGCAAACAAAACGACGGCCCTGGTAATTGGGGCGCGACCTTCCCAAATATTTTCCCACGCGCTCTTCTGTCTATAATTTTCGGCTATTGTCTTTTTCAATATAGCCGGGGAGCGCTGCCGAAAATTTCTATGGATATTGTTGCGAGCCGGGACTTGAATAGAGCACGATTCGAGTGGGCTCGTGGGGATTCGAGAGTATATAGCGAGTTCGAGTGGCCGGGCCGATACTGTGACGGCGCTTTAAACTACTATTCGATATGTCAAGGGCCGTTGACGCTTTTTTCCTTTGCGTCTAATGAGGCTGGAAAATGTCGAGAGAACTTGCTTGGCTATCAAAAGGAATAATTGATGCCTGTGGAACCGAGCGCGAGAGTTTACGGATAATTGAAGAAAATTTACGAGAGACATTGTGAAATCGCGCGCCATTATTTGATAATGAAATAGCATTTCTCGCGAAGAAACGACAATTAGAAGCTAGAGCGCATGAGTATTGTTTGTCTATAAGAGTATTACTTACGCCTAGTGTTTTGCTATTAGCTTTGCTGCTTTAGCTTTAGCGCGATGAAGAAAAGAGCGAAAGGAAGAGAAACTGACAGACAGATAGACTAACAGTCAGAGAGATAGAGAAAAAGAGAGAGAGAGAGAGAGAGAGAGAGAGAGAGAGAGAGAGAGAGAGAGAGAGAGAGAGAGAGAGAGAGAGGCAAACAAAAAATAAGCATGAAATTCCAGTATGTAATTAAAGCAAGCTCTGCGAGCGCTTTGTAGGAATTAATCCCATTATAGAAATACGTCTTCAAGGCCATTAATCAATAGACAACAAAGCGCGCGCCCTATGTTTCATTATCTCCACCTGAAATCTCGGATGCGCTCCAAAGACGACGCAGGTAAGCAAACAAGCTTGCTTTTCTCCTTTTAGCCGGGGACGGGAAGCACAAAAGCAGAATATAATGATGCATCTGCGTTATTACGAGCTTGAGAATATGACAACAACATGATGTGACTTTTCGACGAAATGAACGTTCAAAAAAAGTAAGCAACTTTGTTTACGCTACACGTGACTTTACTAAGATATACAGACAGAGTTCTGAACACTCTTAGCTCTCATGTCTCTTGGAGAACATGCGTAAATGCTTGGGTATGACGATGAAAACGTGCGTTTTCCCAACGGCTCGGATGCACCTATGTTTCGACCAAGTTGCAACGATTTCAAAAGACGATACACAAGGCTTGGCGTCGGTCTTAATGTACCTTGTGCTACGGAGTTTTACTAAAGTCGTGACTCTTTTTAATTTTCCAGAAATTCCACATGAAATGTAGTCTTTGAAGAATAAATTAATATCACTTACGAATTTGGCGCCTTGGGCTGAAATCATATCGGCGTACTGGATAAGAGCCTGGAAGGAACCTGAAAAAAAGAAGTAATAATTTAATAAAAAAGTACTTTTAAAAACCTTATCACGCATAGCTAATGACAATGCGATTACTGAACATGACTCTCGAAAATAAAAATTAGCTTCTCATCTAAACATAAAAAACTTGAGCCAGCCGGACACGTATCTTTCTCTTGCTAACTCTGATCCCCATTACAATTCCGCTCCTCGCGCGCTCTTGCCTAACTCCATTTCGAATAACACTATTTCAGCCAAAAATTACGCGCCGCGGCGTTAGTCCTTTGACGACAGGACGAGGCACTCGCGAGCCACTCGACAAGTAATTTCGCAGTTAATTCCTTTTTTCCTTTCGCTTCGTCGCCGAGTGCTGACTGGCTCAAGCAAAAAAGGAGCCACGCGTTACAGGCATCTCCCTACCCCTCCGCTCTTCCTTCCACGAACCGCCGAGTCCAGCTTAATTAGAAGCGAAAAGCCAAACGGACGGGCTAATTAAATAAGCGAGAGGAGAGAGAAAGAGAGAGAGAGAGAGAGAGAGAGAGAGAGAGAGAGAGAGACGCGGACACTTGATCCTCGGCCTCTGGGTAGCGCGTATATACATACACAGAGCTTGCAAACACACGACGAGGCTTGAGGGCGAGTGATAAAAAAGAGCGGCCGCGCACGCGTTTGATGTAGCGTCCGAGGTAAAGCGCTTCCGTGCCCACCCCACTACCTCGCGGATACATTTTGCGCGGGCTGCCAGCAACTTTAACCTGAATTGCAACGTTAAATTAATTAATCGCGCGTCCCTTTGTGCAGCGAGACCACTTCGCTGGGCAGCCAAAGTTTTTTGACTGGATATGAATAGGCATAAATTAATGAAAAAATTCGAAGCCTTTCGTAACGAGACTAAATTTTTTCTTTTTTCTTATCATTATTAACTCTTTACGTTTAAGTGATATAACATGATTTTGGTCAGACTTATAATTTTTCTACGATGTTGGTGATTAAAGATGATGTACTTACTGTTCTTCGTGAAGGTGACGATTTTCAAAACCTTGCCGTACCGCGAGAAGATCTGCAACGGAAAAACGAGATTGATTAAATATTTATATCGGCAAATTTTATCGGGATATTTCAAAGTTTTATCGAAAATATTTGCTACGCATGCTGATGGTATTAGCAGACGGTAATTATATATAAACAGTGCTTATATTTTGGCCGTTTAATTAGACTAATTAATAAAATACATTCGTGAGCGGAGGCTGAAGAAGGGGAAGGGGCTGGTCGAGAGTAGGAGCTTTGACTTTGGTTGAATTGCGATGAGCATTACTCGCGCTCAGTCGCTTACGCGCCAGGCCAAGTTTGCGTTTCCAAGAGTTATACACTCGGCCGCCGTAGATAATCGAGCAGCGAATCCGCTTAATCCGCGCTAATGCCCGCGCGTGTGTCTGGTCCGCCACCTCCTTTACTACTACTGCTTCCCCGTGCACCTCGAACGGGAATTCGAATAAATTCTATACAAGGGAGGAAGCGATATAAAGACCGACGGGCAGGGGCTTATCCGCAAACATTTACGTAGAAACTGCTTGGAATTTTTTTGCCGAGCGGCCAATATAATACGCGAGCGTTTGCTTTCGATCAAACGGCTAGTTTATGGATTTCGATTAAAATTTTCAATTGGACGCTCAAGGTGCTTTTAGTCGACCGTTTAAATTTATCAAAATTGATTTAGCCAGCCTCTCCTTTCTTTGAAAGGCTACTCTAGCGCGATAGCCAACGTTGATGAATGATTTGTATGCCGGGGCATTTTAATTAGAAAAGAAGTAATTGAATTGCTCTATAGACTCGGCCCTGTCCATATACCAAATGACTTTGTATGTTTCAACAATTACTGCAGCACACAATCATACATGCGAATTCGGAGTAAATTACTTTTAATATGAGTTTCTTTCTTCCTCTCTTTTCCATTGAATTTACGAAAAATGTTTATGCTAACTATGTGTAAATATGCGTTGCAAAAGATACTTATGAAATTGTTTATGTTCAACGAAAAAGACCGCTATACTTAAAATTCAAATACATAAATGGAAAATAATCAAATGAATAAATAAAACATATTTACAAAAATCAAAAATTCGCAATTCGTTGTATCATTATTGATTAACTGGCGAAAAAGAGAGAGAGAGAGGAAAAGAATAATATTCCAATGAGATTGCAAGTGAAAAATGTTTCTACACTCATCGTGCTTGTGTGACGCTACAGCTCTCCGGTAGACTCCTGCAACAGCTGCCCTTCCCATCCCCATCCCCTGTGAATTTCTATCCCTTTGCATCGCCCACTTCTTCCCCTGTACTTCGTATAATCCGGTAGCTTGCATTCTTTTTCTCCTTTCACTTTTGTTTCTCCCCAGCCACATTCCCTCCAGCTATCCTGCTGTGAGCCAGACCAGCCCGGCTTTTTGCCCCCGCGCTGAGCTTTTCCCAAAACGCGCGCGACGCTATTTGCTCCGCGGAGAAGACGTCCCCCGGGAAATCAAACGTTCGAGGCTGCAGTACTCGTGTGGCCGGCGCTCGAGGACGACAGCCGAACCGCACACGGCTATCGCTAATATTTTATTTGCCTCGGCCTCCGATCACGTGCGACTCCAGCCTCATTGACATGAGTTTTGACTTTCGACCTGGCTCCTGGCAAAAATAGTTAGCCTACTAATAACCAGACACGCGTCAACGGCTGCTTTCGCTGCGCTAGAATAACGAATAACGAATGTTTAATGCTCCAAATAAACACTTGAGTACTAGAGGAAATGAATGGGTGATTGGCATTGAAACGAGGCGAGCGAAAGCTCTCACTCAGGCTTAAGCAAGTAAACCAGCTGGGGAGCAACGACGCACGCGCATATGTATTCATAAACCTTTGATTTTCGATCCTTCGGCAGTTATTCACAAGAGGTGGAAGGACAACAGAAGATAGCGTCGGTGCAACAGGGGCAAAGCCAGGTAGGGAGTGACGGGGGGAGAAAGGTGCTAACCGGTTGCACGGCAACACGTTCTCGACGCTAATTCGCCCGGCCAAACTATCCGCGGCGGCGCGTCGAGTCGGAGCGGCGCAATGCAAATTAATCCGTATTACAATTTGACGGGAGGGCGCACGTGCCACGCAGTGTGGTGTCGAGGAAAGAGGAGGAGGAGGAGGAGGAGCGGAGCTACGCGTGCGTCAATTACCGGCGCGCCGTCCTTTCGTTTCCGAGTGCGTATGCCCGCGAAGCGCGCACCTGCACACGTGTGTCTCCTCTCACTCGCATTTCCACGTCGACGTCGATATTAGCCGCGCGTCATTGCCAGAGACAAGCGTATATGAGAGATGGGCCGCAGCTAGTCCAAGCCTAAATCAGTCTTAACGAGATCGAGTGATTTTTACCGTCTGTTACGGATAGTCTATTGATATTAGATACGTAATACGTGTAAAAACAAATACAGCTTGCTTACTATTGAAACTTGGCAAATTATTGTAATTAAGAGAAGGCAAATGTAAGAATAGCGATATTTTCTAGTCTGCCAATACAGAACGTGTCGAAGCAAACGTACGTTTACGTATGACGGTTATATTCGACCCGAGGGAGAGAGGAGGGCGCGCGTCGCTGCCTGCGGGAAATGCGGGTTTCCCCAAAACTCGAGCGACCATATTATCGATCGGTCCAAGCCCTCCCCCCCCCCTCTCTCTCTCTCTCTCTCTCGCGCGCGCGGACGCGCTTGCACAACAGTTATTAATTCGCGCGTTTCATTAACGGAGCCAACGCGCGCCCCCTGCAGTTCAGCTTCTACACACGGGGACAACGCTTAATATACACAAGTACAACTGACACGTTCGATAATGGCAATAGCGACGATTGTACGGGACAACGCCTGCGATCGCGTGCGTGGAATTTCGCGGTGAGGGCGTGCCTTTTGTCAACGGACTCTCCCTCTCCTCGACGCTTCATTTTTTGTCCTTCTTTTTTTTTTTAAATACCGGCGAGCTTGCCAACACTCGGCCGAGCGCCTGACGAGAGTCGGAATTTACGCTGGATTTTCGCGCAATGTTGAGCGCGTGGCACGAGACTTTTTCAATGCCTCGCATGTGCGACTCTGTCATTTGGCCGAATTGTTGGAATGAAACGGAGCGAGAATTTGGATTTTCCTTTTTCACTCGGACATTGCCTTTTTTTGTTTTGTTTTGTTTTGTTTTTTTGTTTTTTGTTTTTTTTTTTTGTTAATTTTTATAAAAGCACGCCTGCTAGTAATGTGATTGTGTGCTGCGATGTGACAGGCTCGCGCTCCCCGCACATGAATAGTGCCCGGTATCAACATTTTACATTCGCTTTTGTAGGTTTCGCCAGTAGGGCTCCTGGAGCTTCGAGAAAGTTAATGAAAAAACGAAGAGCAGAGCTTCGATATAGGCAAGTGGGGGAGAACGTAGGAGGGAGCGTTATTACGACGACAAGGCATTTCGGAACTGGCGCAGGGGAGGAGGCTGCTTGCCGCGGGAAATTTGCATGGGGAAGGGGAGAAGGGAGGCGAGGCCGGAGGAAAGGAGCCTTTAATGAGGAAAGATTTAGAGTGTGTCCCAGGTGGCCTCGGGATCCCGAGAAGGCGTCGGCCGGTTTATGCATGCGACCCCCTCTCCCAAACGCGAGAGCCAAACGAACGAACGGCTCTGCTGGCAGCCATTAGCGAAGCACTGGCTCTGTGGGTAGTAGAAGTATGCGCGTCTTTGGCTCCTTAATGCAAGCTCTAGGCTTCTCGATGTGCGCGATGAGACGCTATCGGAGCCCCTCTCCCAGATCGCGACGGAACTACTGTTTGCCGAGAAGAAGCGAGAGAATGCTGAAACGCTGGTTATTATTCACCTCTGACTTTTTAATGATGCCTGGCTATGCCGCTCGCTCACGTATCTTACTGCGAGTTAATAAACTTGCCGAGTTGTGACTGAACTGACTGATGTGTGGGTTGTTAACAAATCATTTACCGATAAAAATGAATTTCCGTCGTTGAAAGCAGTTATCGAGAAAACACGTTACGTCTGACTAAATTCAGCTTGTACTACTTGCACTTTTTCTTATTCAAATGTTTATATGATTTGTTGAACGTTTTATTGTTTTATTCGCGTGAAATTTGATTTTCAAGCGACTAATCTTGGAAAATCCAATGAGACGAAAGCACTTTAAAAATTTAACCGCGAACAATCTAACTTGCGGCTGAATCCGACTTTAATCCGTTCCAGCGGCAACGACATCAAACTTTCCCGAAAACTTCATGAATTTCATTTGCATTCGATATAAACAATAAAATCTCCGCGATATCATAAACTTCTCCGTCTTAATATTAGCCCGAGCAAACAGCTCTCGGGGAGTAGCGCGCAACACCCTCTGGCCCGAGAGCTGCCGATTAAATTTTATGCGACAAAACCCTGAGCTTTATGTGCCCGCAATATATACGTTCTGGCTTGCTCTACAACAAGAAGAAGACTTTGGCGCGTCAGCGAAGTAAGAGAGGCAAACAGAATTATTATTAATTATTTCGAAATGAAATTTTAAGGCTCCCAGGATTAGCTTGGTTACATCCCCCTCATCGTCATTACGTATATTCTTTGCCAAGCCTTGCAAAAGATCTCTCTCTCTCTCTCTCTCTCTCTCTCTCTCTCTCTCTCTCTCTCTCTCTCCTTCTTTTTCGCGCCTTCGATTAAGCAAGCCCTCTCTCGAGGGAGTCTCTCTCTCTCTCTCTCTCTCTCTCTCTCTCTCTCTCTCTCTCTTTCGCGGACGCGCCTTATTCAACGGGCTTGGGCAATCGCAATTTGCATGGCATCTCTGCTCTCCACCGCAAAATGTTGGTCCTGCACTTTCGTATTTAACTTCTCGCCTTGCCTTTTTAGCGAAAGTAAACTTTGCACGGCGCGTCGGCGGTTTTGTTTCTGAAGATCGGAGAGAGCCGGTCCGCTTTATCGCGGTCGTGTTACTAGACAGAAGCGCGTCTTTTTCTTTCGAACATTACCATCGGAAAGTTCAGTTGGCAGAGAGAAACTTTTTTAGATAATGAACGGTACGAGAACGCACTGATGCTACAGTTTATACCAATAGCTCTCGGGAGCTAAGATTCTTCTAGATGCTAACTACCCTCGGGCAATAGGTTAATTAAAATTCCTGTTTTTATTGCTTTTTAGTCTCTGAGCTACCGGGGATTGGATAATGTTTTAGACATTTTCTTTCTACACCGAGAGTTTATTACACAAATTTATAATTAGTAACAAGACGCGAATTACCGGTTGATAAGTTTGTCTTTTTTGCAACTTTAATGACGAATTTGCTAATTAAACTTTATACTATAACTTGGTGTGTTACTACACTTTGATGTTAGAAGTTTAAATTTGCATGCTCTTGCTGAGAGTACAACTTGAAATATTTAATTTGAAAAAAACTATACCTATAAATTTGTTTTCAAACTTGACCCGATTATATTTCTTTTGTTTATATTAAAAAAAGAAACCGTGGAATACGTAGTGTTTTGAAATAAATGAGCGCGTGGCAAGTATATTTTCAAACTGAAATTTTGAAAATGTAAATCTTATTACTATTTCCGTTTTAAAAAGTCCAGCGCAAAAAAATTTTGCGAAACTTCCGAGTGTAGTTTAAAATTTACTTGGCGAACATTACAAATAAGTAAATTTTTGTTTTAATTTTCCGAATGTCTTAGTCAAATTTATTTAACAAAGTGAAGAAGGATTGCAAGAAAGTTTGCGTATCACTTCGTTGTAATGGCGATTAATTTAACATTAAGCGCTAAAAGTATTAAAATAAAAGACCCGGCCCCATTAACAAAGCATGTTTACTTTTTCTTGAGCAAGCTCAAGCCCAAGAAGAATGCATATTTTAAAAAGTCATTTCCTCATTCATTCGGCTCCTTTCCTTACAATAGTCGCGCGTCAGCAATTGCGACGAGCGCCCGAAAGCCGTTAATGGCCCATTCGTAGACAGCCCGCTGGCTTTTATTTCCCTCCTCGTTGGAACAAGTCGGCGGCGCATCAGGATGATCGCTTGGTGGACTCCCAGAGCGGCGTATACTTCCCCAGGGCAGTTGCGTAAGTAGACTTAAAAGGCCATAGAACGGGCAGCCGCGCCTGGCAGAGGGGCCAAGGGCATTAGAGGTAGGCCGGGCGCGTAATCAGCTAGGAAGATTAGCGTAGTAAGCTGGCTCCAGCTCCCGTGTACTTCGCCGCGCGGATTAGGACGTACGTAAATATGAAAAGTGTTTCTGTCGGCTCTATACATCGTGCCTTGGTCCCTCTGGCCCCGGTCGCCAGGGAAAACGACGAGCCGATACGGCTTTGTGCCGCTTTTTTTGCCCTCCCGAAAGAAATGCATTTACAGATTATGCTTTCGAGAGGAGCAGCATTTCCACCGGAGCTTGCGGTCGATGTGAAATTATTTAAAGCCTCTATCCTCGACTGCTTTTTTATGCTTCGGTTGTTGCGCCGATGTCAACTCTATTATAAAAATGTTTCCCAGTATTTCAAACAAGAGAGATATACTCTCGGCGTATATGCCAGACTTTCCTGTGAATTTTTCAAGCTACGCGACCTTAATGCGCATTTTTTATGTGCACGAGAGAAGTTACCTTACGTAGAGACTCTCTGTACAATTTTTATGCCGCGCGAGGATATTTTCATGTTACAGACCGATAGTTTTACCTCCATTATGTCAAATATGACTTTTTGTTCGTTCACCTTATTCACGCGCAAGCCCTGCGAATGCTTTGAGCGCATTATTATAAGTCCCTATGTTTTATAAAATATTGCCCCGCACATAAAATATGTATTTTGAATTTCGTCCGAATCTACGGTTATAAAGAAAAAAAAACGTGCCGAGCAAAAATATTCCCGAGGTGAAACTTTTTATTCAGTCCTGATTTTTTATTATGCTCGAACCATTTCCAACATATCCCTTCATCAATAAAACAACGCCATAAAATTACAATAACAGCACTCCAACCTAGAGAGCGGCCAGTCGTACAGTAGGTTTAGACAAGAAAGACAAAACCCAAGCGCGAGAAACGCCCGTATACACTCAAACGCTGCGGTCTCTCTTTCCAGCAGTGGTAGAGGTCTAGTTCGTGTGAGAGCATTGTGTTAGGCAGCGCAGCTTTCCCTCGGGCTACCGAGAGCGCCTTTTGAAAAATGCAAGAGCGGCCGAAGCCTCGGGGCAACCTATGCTGCTGCTCGGCTCGAGTTATCCGTTTCCGGCGGCCCTTTTTTTGTGCGTCGTTTAGCCCGCACGCGCTCATTTTGCCTACCCCTTCCCTCTAGCTTCTCCAGCGTTGGCCTCGGCGCGCGAATTATTAATGAAGTACGCGGGGGGCTCTTGCGCAGCTCCGCGCTCAACTATTTATCGCTTCGTTTATTTTCTCGAGCTTCCCTCCTCTCCCCCTCTCACTTTCCCAACGGCCTCTATATTCATTGGGTCCTTAAAGTTTCAATGGTTCGTCGTCGTCGTCGTCGTCGTCGGCGTCGTCGTCGTCATCGTCGTTGTCGTTGCCGTTGCCGGCGTCGAAGTTGGCCTCGTGAGATGATTTATGCTAGCGCGGTTTTTATCACCGTCTAAGTCGATACCGAAAGTTGCCCTGACCGAGCCATCGAAGTTTCGTACGGAAATGGGTCGAACTCAATGGTTTACTCGATCGGTATAAGCGCGTGCTCTAGATTTTTCAATGAGATGTATTAATTGACGATGTATTAATCTGATACGGACTTTTTCTTTTCCACAATCAATGCCGTGGAAATTAAATCATTTTTTTTCTTATAATTATAAAAGTTTATGAAAACACATTACCTGATAAAGGATATCAAGAGAAATGGGATAGAGCATGTGTTCGACGATGACTCGCAGAACAGTATTTGGTCCTCCTTGAGTATCATTTCCCTGAACCTGGCCTTGTCCCGACGCTTGGACGCTCGTGTTCTGCAAAATAAAACATATCATTATTAAAAATCAATAATCTCATTGTAAAAAAGTAAATAATTATTTAAGCAAACTCTACTATGTCTAGCTCAACAGGCTTTTTCGCAAATTCAAACTTCCTCGCGGCATATAAAACAAGCGAAATTATTCTCTCCCCAACAATAAAGGCCCGGACACTAAAAATAAAGTTATCAAAAATATAGCCTCGGCAGCAGCAGCAGCAGCAGCAGCGTCAGGCTGGCCAAACATAAACATCTACATTTTGTCGGTCGTAGGCTTGGGCCGCAGAAAAGTACGTAAGCTAATTTCGCGCCCCTTCGGTTCCCCCTTCAAGATGGAGGTCCCTTTAATTGGCGTCACAGCAGAGCAGCATTAATGGAAGGGGAATCGGCTAGCACCGGCTGTGACGTCTTGCTTTAATAATCCCAGTCAGGCTACCTTTACCAGCCCTCCTATGACCCCCACCACTTTTCTTGGTCGTATTTATTTTTATGGTTAATATGCGCCGCGATTTGAATACCAGCCTTGTCTCTTTTTCTCTCTCTCGCTCCCTCTTTATTGTCTCTCCGCCAGGTTCTTACCGCCGATCCTCGAGACGTCGGATCTTTTAGTCCTCGTTTTATAGAACCCAGCACCAACTTCGTCTCCTTTTCTCCATCGTAGATTTAACGTAGCCGTACTCTCGTCGAACGAGGTCGCGGTGAGAAAGTTTGATTAGAGGAAAAAGAAGTCGCTCCCGACGACTAATTAAGACTCACTCATCCCTTCTCCGGCGTTTCTTTTTGTCGTCGTTCGCTTGTCTCGTTCGCACTCGCCTTTTTTTTCTCGCTTCTACGTGGTCGTTTGTATTTCGTTTGTTACTACGCTCAAACTTTCGGCTTTGCAAATTCTTGTCAACTTTCAATACATATTTGTTTAGCATTGTTTTTTAGTCGTAACAAAATGGGTATTTTTAAATGAATGAATGTTGTAGCAATTTTTTAAGTATATTTTTCGTATATTACTCAATTTGAATGAACGCGTAAAATTTTATGTTCTACGGTTATTTTTTTAATCCACCAACATAGAAAGCGCAACTGACTAGCAGCAGTACAGTGAAATTTTCAGTCGTGCGTCGCTCGACATAATACACGAACTGAAAAAAGTGAGGAGAAAAGCCTTGTACTCCAAGAAGGGGGGAGGAAGGTAAAAGTAATCTCGGTTTTTTCGGAGGGAGTTGAGAAGCGGTGCAAGCGAGGCGTCGAGCGAATAATAAAGCCCCGGGCGAGATAATGAGGTGATGAAATTTGAGGTGCCGGAAAACGGTTAAGCGGAATTCAAATAAAATCCGAGAAGAAACTCGTTTCGTTAAAATGATTTGTATGGAATGGTGTTATTCAGGATAAATTTACTCTGATGCGGTATTGCTGATTTTTATTTAAATATTTGTTTGACTTTGTTTTTTGGTGTACAAATTGCGTAAACGGAGCATTAAGTCGATACGAAAACAGACGTATATTCATACAAAGGTAGTTACAATATTAAGCGACTTACGTATCTAGTTCTGTTCAAAGTATTGAACCGTTAGTGACCTACAAACAGAATATTTGATGTTCCATTATAAACTTTATTTAAGAAAGACTGAGGAACTTGGATGAAACCTTTTTCCTACAATCCACAAAACCGATGTATCAAAGACTCTTATGTAACTTTAATAGTTCATTTGAAAAAATAACAATGGTAAAAACAGCTTAGATAAAAAGAATAAACTTTATTTTTTGTCAAAGGATTTGCAAGACAGATAAGACCGTATACGTTTGTGAAAGATGTAAAGTCTTTAATTAATCTAATGAAATTGAAGCTACGAGAGAAAGAGTAGGAGAGAGAGAAATTGGTTCAACGTCATGAGAGAAGTCAACTGGGAACAGAGTACCAAATTTTCCGTCTTTGCGAGTTGGGCCGCTTAATTGCCACGAAAAGGGGGATAGTAGGCAGAGAATCTGGTGAGAATCAAGTTTCACGTTTTTAGCAGCGATTGTTACCCAACGATGAAAGGTTTGAAGTTTGCTAGAGCGCGATATTTACGAGCGTTGAAGCCGAAGGAAAGATGAAATGAAAATGTTTGCCTGCTAATTTGCCGCGAGTTTTCGTTTAATTTGGATAATTACGCAACTCTTGTTAGCGATGTTGCATTAACTTTTTAATAATTAATGTGCCTTGTATTTAAGTAATTAGTGCAGGGTGAATTCAAGTTTATTAAGAAAAATCGCAAGCTTAGCGTGAAAATTCAAGAGATAGTTACGCGCGGTATTCTCGTCGTAAATAACAAAGATTCTACTTCGAAATGTTGGAAGAAAAAAAAACGTCGTAATGTTCATTATGTAAAAAAAGAAATTTACAATAAGGTATTCTTACAAACAACTGCAGCTTGATTTTTTCGTTCTTAATTAAATGTGCTAATACCAATTGTTCTTCGTTTGAAATTTCTGACAATTAAAATTTTTGAAAAAATATTAAAATTAATCAAACATCAACAACATTAAGCTAAAATATTTATTCAACAACAGTAGTGTTAATAAGCTTTTTCAATAAGTCGACAGTTAAATGAATCTGGGAATGGCTGACCGAAACGCGGCGATACTACTAACTTTCTCATTTCCTCTCATTTGCAGTGGTTCCCCTCCTCTCTTTTGCCCGACAATCCATTACAACAATGCAGTAAGTATTCGGGCGCGAGCGCGCGTAACAATGCTTTTATCCGCCATTGTTTTCAATTTAGCTGCCGCGCACGCGAGAGAGAGAGAGAGAGAGAGAGAGAGAAGGAGGGGAAGCGTAAGAGAAAAGGGTTGCCTAGTGGATGGAAGGAGGTCAATCGTCACGAGGGATGGAAAAAGAGAAAGTTCGGGCGTAACGAGATAAAAATGAGCATTCCTATTGCGGTGTGCTGTAACGCTTGGCACTCCACTCCCGGGATCCGTCATGCCGAGCGCGCACCACGACACGCCAGGGAAGAGAAAAAATCGCGAGAGCGAAATGCCAAAAGAGCAGAGGGCTCTTTCGAAAGGGCTGCTGGAAAAAGAGCAAAGCCAGTCGCCTCGAGGCTGTGTTCTCCGACGAGAGAAAGGAGGATGGAGCCGACGGAGGGAGGGAGGAAAGGCCTGTAGGTTGCTCACACGATGCATGTAAATGGGCAGTCAAAGGCTCCCTCGGCGGTGGGAGGGCGATAAAAGCCTTGCTGGGAGGGAAACAATGCCACAGTCATTTCTCTAACGGTTACAATGAAGCCGGAGGCTCTCGCGGCTTTCAAACTGGATCGCCGATGCCGCTGAAGAATCGCGAAACTCGCTATTTCCGCCTAATGCCCGCAGGCTCCTCATCGACGTTGCGCGGTGGTAGTAACCAGAGGCAGAATCGGGATTGCCCTCGTGAGATCCAATTTTCCGTCAAGGCTTTTTCCTAGTCGAGAGAGGGAGCTAACGCTTTTGATACGCTTGCTTTCTACGACTGCGTTACCCCCGCTTGGCAGAGCTCGGCCGAAAATGTTATTCGAATAAAGCCAACGTGTTTCGCGTTACGGACGGCTGCCTAGCTGCGTTTCGGCTTATTCAATGTTTTTCTTTGCGAAAGAGCTTGGCCGAGAGTTTTTACGACGATCGCGATGGATTTGAATTTTATTAGCTTTCATGGCAAATGTCTAGCTGAGGTTTTTAATCTGATCTAATGTTTGATGTTCTTGACATTTTTTTCCTATTTTAAATAATGTATCTGTTCAGCCATTATAATCGCTCCTTGTTATCTATTGAAATTCAATTGGCCTCTGAACTTTTTATCTTGCTCCATCGAAAGCTCTCGCAATAGGGTCTGCTAAAATTTATATCGCAAACGCAATATATCGTGCGAGTATTATTGGAGGATACAGTTTGCGGAAATAACTGTGCCTCGGTGTGTCTTTTTACGGTGGCGGCCAACGTTTGTTCCCGCGATACTTGTTCAGCCTATCACTATTTCGATTTAACGGATTATAGCGAGTAATTACTCGGAATTATGGTAATTAAACGGAGCTTATGCTTATCGCGTGCAATAGTACTCCATGGACTTGACGGCCATTACTTTCTAACGATTGTATCGAGCAAATAACAGCCGCTCGTTTCATTATCATACGTCAAGAAGTGGATTTAATATCGGACTATTTCAATTCGTCGAGCGAGATTTTGCCCGCTAGTAAATAGGGGTAGGAGGAAGCGAATATGAAAACAGGCTAGATTTTTACGGCTCGTCAATAAAAAGCCGCAGTCCCCGGGAAAAGCCAGAGAAGACTCGTCAATTAACAAAACAGCCAGGGAGCATCGCTGTACGCAGAGGGGAGTTTCCTTTCGAATCGTAAAACGCATTACCATTCCAAAACCACGCGTCCACTCGTTTCTTCTTTTAGGAGTCTCGGCTGCATAATTTTACGCTGAGCCCACGATGGAAAAGGGGGTGCCGAGAGAGAGAGAGAGAGAGAGAGAGAGAGAGAGAGAGAGAGAGAGAGAGAGAGAGAGAGAGCGAGTAGCGTTGTCGTTATCCCTTCTAGCCCCACCACTATCCGCAAAGCATAGCGGAGAACGAATGGCTCGTAAAAAACGAGTGGACGAATCGTAAAGACGAGCGGCGTTTTCTGTTTTCTGTAAATTCATTGCCGGCGCGTGGCTCGAGCGTGGGACAGCTGTTGTGTCCCAGACCCCTGCTCCCACTTACAGGCCCGGGAAATAAAAACGTTTTGAGCGGCACGTGAAATTAGATGTGTACACGCATTTGTTGGATAAATTGTTATTTATGCAATGTTTCACCGTAGACGGCGCTTAAAAATTTTACTGTTGCTGGAATTGTTTCTTCTTTTTCTTTTTACTTTGTTTTTTTGTAATGCCAAGGGATGTGGAATTTTCGTTTAATTAAAGTAATGAGTGGTGGCTTGGTTTTCAAAGCTTAAACAAGATATTTTATTTTAATTATAAATGGAAAAAATAAAGATCTCAGACTAGAAATTCGTTGTCCAAAAAAACTATGATTGACAATTGAAATAGTTAAACTAACAAGAATACTTGGCTAACGCGTTTTAAATGGATGTTTTTCGCAGCAAACCACAGTAGGTAGTTAAGGATGAGAAAACAGGCATTAATCTAGTTTTCTCGTTAAATTCCTAATTGACAACAAAACCATTCTCGCTGTTTCAAATGTAAAGAAAAAGAATTTCAAGAGCCAAGGAGAAAGCGATAAGTGCACATACGCTCACGCGCCTCGCCTAGTCTCGGTGTCGCGGTGTGGCAGGTACAGAAAAAGAGGCACCGAGGCGAAGTTGAGTGTGTGACTTGGCCGTGGAGTTGTATACGTGTGGCATTAACCACTTTCACACGCGTTGCGAGAGAAAAAAAAGAGAAAATAAAAAAAGCGGGAGGGAAGGCTGAAAAGAAGAGGGGAGAAAAAAAGCGAGGACTCTGGGCGCGAGGAAGGAAGGGGCCGAGCCGTAAGAGCTTTTGAGTTCAAAGCACATACTCCTTTCGCCCGGCGATCTCGTTTTTTTTACGAAAGAGTCTCGCTTTCCTTTGTGAAAGGAGCAGCCGCGTAGTCCTCTCCTTTTGTTTTATACCTCCACGGCTCCTCGCTGTAATTGATTCCTAAGGATGTAATGCACTTTGAGGTATTGGTAGGAAGCAGCTTAATTAAAAATAAAAAAGGAAGAGGGAAACAAAAATTGCCGGTGGCAAAAGAACTACGTCATGTAAAAATGTTTTTTTTTAATTTTTTTCGCTTGCAATTTTGATAACATGATTTTTTTTTAAATTGTTAATGAGGAGAGAAAAAAACATTTTCATCGTAACAAAAAGTGTAAAGGGCTTTTAAGTGACTTCAATCTGTCATTACACGAATTATTCGCCTTAATTACTGGAAAAAAAGTATCTTTTCATCCAATTAAAAATATTTTCAATTTTATCAAAATCCCGAGAGAATTCGATTTCTCAGCAGCCAATAAATCGCTAGCGAACACAACTACGGTCCAACAACGATTATGCGTAAAAGCCGGATAAGACGAGAATTTGGGGAGGAGTAAACGCCGAATACATTCCCGACCCTACATCCGACACACTCGCTTTCACTTTGCCTCTCTCCTGTAATCTCGTCCCAGCTGCCAGCGTACTTTTCCGCGCCCAGGACCAAGGGGCTCCGGCGTCACAAACAAGCCGCGTGTTTCCCCAAAGCTTCTGGCACGCGGCCTCTCCGTAACCGTCGATTATTACACGCCCTCCTTTCCACACCCGATCAGCCGCCCTGTACTCCTCTCCCCTGTCCCTGTTAATCTTGCTACGCGCATGTGAGTGACTTTGTTCTCACAAGCCTTCTGCTTTACGATCGTACCAACCTACGCGCGTGCCTCCACCCCCTTCTCTCTCTCTCTCTCTCTCTCTCTCTCTCTCTCTCTCTCTCTCTCTCTCTCTCTCTCCCTCTGGTACCCTTATTTCTTCCAAGACCGCATATTTGCGCTAATGCCTCTACGTCCCTTTCATCTTCCTCGCTTCTTTGATCCGAATTTTTCCAAGTTTTTCTTTCTGACACTCTTTCTCTGCAACTTTTTATCATGTTAATTGCTTTAGTCTACTTTTAGGTTGCTGGGACATGATGATCGTGATATTTTTTAATGAACGTGTGTCTTCTGGAATTTTAAATACCTATGAAGCAAGCTACTTTTTTAAATTTTTGTTTATTCTGGTAAATTTGTTTGGATAAATTCGGATGGAAAATCGAGTAAAGTTATTTTTGTTTGTACAGCGTACTAAACAAAAAAATATTCGTTAAATTTATATTATGAAAACATCATCAGCGCATTCTTAAAATTCTTTCAATATTTACGGAAGCGGGAAAAGGGAAAATTAATTAATAAATTTTCAACTTTAATACGTTGTAATTAAAATTTCATGTTCCGTAAGGTAGTTTGCGCGAGTGGAACGTATGATATATGTATGTGCCGAAAATTTGTTTCATTACCCAAAAGTGAGGAAATAAAAAAAGGGAAAAACATAAAAGAGTTAGTCCACCGGCATTTGCATTAAAATACCAAAACATATTTCAATTATTATTTCCAGCGTCGTCCGCGAGTAACATTTCCGTAGTAATGCATCTCGGCTCTCGTGCGGCTTGACCTCGATTTTAAATAACACCAATACTTTGTCGCGTCGATCTGCGGAAAAAAGCACTTCTCATATCTCGCATCCACAAAAGTCGCGCCTTTTCGCGGCTTTTAACACTCTTTTATGGAGGAAAGAGAAAGAAATAGGTGAGTGTAATGTGAAATGCTTGCGAGAGCGGGGCGAGTTTTTTGTTCAGCCTTTCTTGCTTTTGAGATTGAATTCCGTTTGCTTCTTTTTTTTTTCGTCGGATAAGGGAGACTCAGACCGAGCTCGAATTTGATACATCTTATTTATCAGTTGTCCCAAGTAATCAATAAAACTTTTATTTTGTTACTTAAAAAAATAAGTAGACCCCGCATAGTCTTGTTAGAGTATGTCAAGTCAATTGGAAAACCGAGTTATTAAGCTTAATTCTCAAAAACTCAATGTCAAATACGATACAGATGAAACAAAAGTAAACAAAAGAATAAGAGTAAACATAGGAAATGTCTGTTTAAAAACCATTTTCAATTTTCAGCTGATAAATTTCTAATAAAGCGCAATTCTTTGGAATAGCAAAAGCCGAGAAGCCAAGCGGCAGCCGGGCGGCTTCCGCAAATGTAACCAATTTAAAAGAGCAGCCGGCCGTTCGCTCGCGGATTAAGCAAATTGAAAAACGCGCGGCAATTAAGTATGAATCGGGCCGGAGGGCAATTAACGTCGCGCTAGTGTACGTATACGTAGGAAGGACGTCGGTGAATCTGTGTGTGCGCAGGCGCACATTTAATCGACCGCAGGATCTAATTATTCCGGCTTTGTAACTCTTAAAATTCCCTGTCACCGGTAAATTTTCCAAAGCTAAGCCCGAGCGTTTCCAAGAGAATCGGTTACACACGTCGCTTTGCGTTTGCCTAGCTGATGGACGCGGGCTCGGCTGCTTGATTTCACTACCTTTTCGCAATTCACTGACCAAACAGCAATTTAATCCGATGTAATTTAACTTTTGCAAATGTATTTTTTGTTAATGCTTTTAGTTACATGTAATGTAATCATTTGTAGATTGAAAGAGTTTTATGTTTCGAAACTATTTCACGTTCGTTACCGCGTTAAAAGACAATTCAGATAAATTGTAAAGAGCTATATTAAAATAAAAAATTGAAGCTTTCGATCAAAGCATGGACACACGTACGCACACGCACGCACACATAAACGATGTCTCTCGCTCCAACAATTTATCAAACATCCCGAAAATTACAATGTAACACAGGCTTTAGTTTATCTCTCTGGGCGTCAACTATTGGCAGGGCTCCAGCTGTAATCCGCGGTTCGCCGGTACTCGTGACGGCTGGACCCGCGAAGTTTACGTCGTGCTAATTAATTAGACTGATAAACGGGCAGCCTTACGCGCGCGCGAGAGAGAAAGCCAAAGAGAAGAGGGTCCCGTATGAGAAGCCAAGGAGGAATCGGTGATTAATTCAGGAATTTCATCGGGGAGCGAGGAACTGCTGCTCGAGAATAAGGATCGGTGGAGAATTCTTAGCTATTTCTCTCTCTCTCTCTCTCTCTCTCTCTCTCGCTCGCCAATTAGCACGCCGTAAATTCCATCTCTTCTCCCTGCTGCCCTCACCCTGATAAAACCTTAAGGCATGATCCGTAAGTTCACCGGGCGCTGCTCTGCTTATTGCGCTTTTTGGCCCGCCAGCCTGGCCAATAAGACACCCCTTCACGCCTGCTCGTTCGGCAATTACGGGATTATGCTAGTCGCTACTTAGCTTCGCGCAGTACAATTGCCACTCTAGCCTGAGAGCCAAGTATCCAAGGCTAAGGCTTTCTGCAAATATTTCAGAGCTACTGAGCGTACAGTTTAGAATTTAGATTTCGCATTGTAGGCAATTTAAAAAAAATAAACGAAGCGGAATTATGACCTGCTTTTAATTTACAAGACTTCTTGATTATTAATAATTAAAATTATAATTGGGCAACGGCGGATGTACTTAATTAAGCTAAAGCTTGATAAAATAACGATATAACGAGTGCTATTGCTGCTGTTGCCACGCGCAAAGCCGGGATAGCTCAAATAAACTCGAGCTATTCGAACGCAAATTCGCTCTGCTACCTACTGTTTTTTCGACAAACTAATCAATGATACGAGGATACAGAGCCGAAAAACATTTTGGTATGTTCTAAGAATTTTTAGCGCATCACCTACCTACCTTCGTAGTCTTAGTTAAGTAATTTGTTAATTATTCAGATTACATTTAAACAATAACATTAGTTTCATATTGTAACATTGTACATTGAGGTATAAACTGGTTAAGTTAAGAAATATGGTATAAAAATAAAAAATTGTGTCGTAGCGAGTATGCGTAAGTCGAGAGATGAGAGAAAAGTGGGCTAAAACGCTGCATGTGAAATTGCGATATCGCTCCTAACTGAATAACTGTACTAATCGTCTTAGCCCACGCGCCAAGGAGGTTTCTGTTTTCCTTAAGTGGTAAAGCTCGCGAAAATGATCCCTTTAGATGCGTACAAGTGTGCCGCTGCTCGACGGTATAAATAGCACCATTACTAACGTTAATTCTCAGAGAAATGTTTTTGAAAAATATTGTTTTTTTTCTGTTAGTTGTTTAAATTGTTTGAATAATGAATTAATATCCACAGACGTAAAACGTTGATTGAGCGATTGTATCGTATTTACTATTTGCCATTTATTTAAAATTCGTAGAAATAACAAAACTTTATAAATAACTCTGTGAAAAAATTTCTAAAAAAAGAAAGAAACTAAAAATAACTCTCAATTAAAAGAGCGCAAACACATTGAACAAAGACGGCAAAAAAGGTGCATTTCGAAAATTTCCATTAATTTTCTTAATTATTCCAAAAAGTCGGAAAATTTCGCTTAAAAAGCGCATATCAGGAGGGTAGAGGCAGGTGAAAGCCGGAGCAAGCGAGTAAACAGAAATTCTCTAACGAAAGCTGCACGTCGAGGTCGGCGCTGGCAAAAAAAGAAGCTGCGACCCTCCCGGCGGTCTATTAGAATAAAAAATGACCCTGGTGCGCAAAGGCAACAGAGAATAAGGGAGAGGGGGAGTGAAGTAAGCCTACGGTCGGGCTGTGCGCGTAAAAAGCCCTTCCGGCGCATACATCATCGTCATATTTTGAAGTTTCAATTTTTTAGTGCGCGCCCGAACGAGAAGCGACAGAGAGAGAGAGAGAGAGAGAGAGAGAGAGAGAGACGTGGAAAAAACTCTTGGTCTCGCCAGTCGTCCCTGGTAGGCCTGGGCTAGACAGGAGCGTTGGGAGAGGCGCGTGTCACTAGGGAGGAGCTGGACGAGGAGGACGAAGAGGAAAACGAACAATTAATCGACTCGGACGCGCGCGCGGCTGACCGGCGTAAAGGAGCGGGCGTGAGGAGCGCTGTAGCTGCGCGCGGCGGTCCACCGGGTGATGGAGCGTTTCGCCTCGGAGAAGTTGCCCGGCGTCGTGCCGGCCGCGCCTGAATAATCAGTCTTCCGCTCGCGGGCGCCTCTGCTCCCATCCCCTGCTCGGCTTGCGTACACCCGAGGGACTTTGCGCTGTCTCGCGTATACGCCGGCGGCTGGGACTTTTCGATGCGCCGCTCCTCTCGCTTCACATGTCGAGATCTTGCTTCGGGCGTCGCTCTAGCTCCCCCCAGCCCCGTCAGCTCCCCCACAGGCTTAGCCTCCTCGGCCTCTCTCCCAGCAAGAGAGAGAGAGAGAGAGAGAGAGAGAGAGAGAGAGAGAGAGAGCTAGTGCTCGCGGATTGTTTATAGTTTCGAGTGCATATCCAGGACGCGCGCGATGAAAGAGCAAAGCCTCGCTGCAATCTGCTAGCACCGCTGGAGACGCGTGTGTACTCACTATCTCCCGAGTTCATTTCCAGTCGTGATGAGAAAGCTAGAATGTACTGATATGTACAACTGGAAATTTTTTTCCTCTTACTTTACGACGGCTCAACGCTTTTATTATTTCTCTTTTTTTCTGCTTTTCCATTTGTTCTTGCGTTCGGCTGATAAGAAAACGAGAGATAAATATACTTGCACTCTGCATGGAAAATTTTGAAAATTTTCTTTATTTCACCCGAGGAATGAATTATTTATAAAATATGAATTTGCCGCAATAATAAATAGGCCATAAGAACAAAATGTGCCTAGTTTCCTCACGACCTAACATTTATAACTCCACCATCCGGAGTAAGAAATGCTGACAAGAGTACAAAACAATTATAAGAAAAGAAATCTCAAAGATTTCGCAAGCTCGATCAAAAAAACGGTGGTTATTAATATTTAGTGAAGGCCTGCTGGGTGATTTGTTGATAGCAATGAATTACCGTAAAGTTGGCTAGGCGCACGGGTGCTGAGAAGGGACGGGAGGGAGAGAGAGTCGGGAATGGGGGGGGGGGAAGGGGGAAAGGGCCATTGGGTGATGAATGCGATATCGCGAGCGCAAGCAGCGGCAGCGTCGGCACTGAAATACTGGCGCTTCTGGAGGAAAACTTTTAATGGGGATGTATGCTTATTTGTGCTTGCGAAATGTCAAGCCCCGGCAGGAGAGTGGAAAGTTTATGGGCGACGTTGAGGAGACTGAATGAAAACGGTTTGCTTTCTCTGACGTCTTTAAGGTCGGTTCTTTACGTTAATGCTCTTTTACGTGCTCTTGCTGATTGAACTACTGGGGCATTTTTGTTTTATTTCTGTTTTTTTTGTCTTTCTTTTTTTTTCTTTATCGGTAGGGAGGACGATGAATTTACGATTGGACATGTCCTAATAGTGCATAATTGATTTTTATTAGTATACGTACGCGAGATTATTAGCGCGCATCAACGAGCATCCCCATGGTTCATTAAATACGAGCTCGATCAATAAAGTAACATTAAATTGCGCTCGAAATCCGTTTTATTTGTTTGCCATCTTATTATAACTTTATTTACTTGATTCAGCCTTTTTAAAACAGACAATTTTCATCGATACTCGATTAACGTGAATTCCACTTTTAACCAACAAACATGATAAATATTAAAAATATCTTAATTAAAAGTCCTTGAGCCAAATAATGATAATAACAAAAGTTAAATACATACTCCTACAACTCGAAGGCAAATAATTCCCTCTCCGACGGTAAATCGTTCGCGACCCAAAAAAAGTACGAGTGTAACACTGTAGAGCCACGTAGTCGACGAAAGCAAAAGAGGAGCCCGAGCGAGAGCGCGAGTGATTCATTCGTCACTTCCTCGAGATTTTCAGTCCCCGGGCTGAAGGAGACCGGGCAGAAAGTTGGACGAGCGGCAAACGAAAAGAGAGCAGGAACTATCCGTTGGAAGGAGCAGGGACTACACGCCGGGACGAAGCCGGGAGTGAAACAATACTCGCGGCGTCTCGCGAAAACAATGCCACCTCGTACATCACCCAAGACACCCTCCATTAAAAATATTATGCCATCTTGCGCCGGAGTGGGGGGGGGAGGGGGGGAGAGAGAGAGAGAGAGAGAGAGAGAGAGAGAGAGAGAGAGAGAGAGAGAGAGAGAGAGAGCTTTTCGCGAGCCCAGCAGCGGCAGCAACCCCTCCGCGCGTCGTCCGAATAACAATGCGAGCCCTATTGTTGGCAGACGCATCCGAGGGCCCTCTGAAATATGCGGACGCTTTAAGATGGGTCCTGGCTCGGCCACCCCTTCCCTCTCCCTTCGACCGTTGCACCTATAGCATTGTTGCACCGACGCAGCCGTGAAAACGCCACGGGGAATTAATTAAAAGGTATCGCGGCTACGCTGTCGTCGATGGCTCGGCTTCGTTTTCTTTTTCCCAGCTTCCCCGCAAGCTCTCTCTTTTCTGCTGCTCTATTCTTCCCCCCCCCCCCCTGTAGGCGTACATGATAGATCTTCGGTTGTTAGCCTACTCCGACGACTCGACCGGAATGGACTTTGTTATATTTAACATGATGAACGAGATAGGGGTGGGGGTTGGAGGAGAGCTTTGATAATTGGCTTTTTATGAAAATTCGTCTTTATTCTCTCATTTCCGCTGATATTAATTTTCGTCTCTCACGGCTTTTTGCAAGACTGGTGAGACGATGATTGACTTGCTAGCGGTGAAAATAATTTGGGAAATAATTGATTTAAGCATTCCTACGCTTTTTCATGAAAATTCCTGGCCATGCCCGGTAGAACAAGAGCGGAAAGCTACTTGGACGCGATAAAAAATACTTTTAAAAAAATGTATAAAATCAGTCAAATTAGCCGGTTTTTCAATCTTGCTTTATAAACGTCGAAAGAACGTGATTTCTGACGTAATTAAAAAAAAGCCGAGTTTTATCATATTTCACCTCGAGCTTTGTATTTGTTTTCCAAATTATTCATTTCGGTACATTTTCGAGGTAATTGTAAGAGCGCTTGATATTATTTTCGAGAACAATAAACTAAGCGAGAAATCGCAAAGGAAAATCATGAGAATCGCAGGAGCTGAATGTTTCATGCAACTTTTGTACAATACAATCGAAAGTTGTAACGTAGACGCGTTAGGTAGACTAGAGACTACGCGTCGCAACTGATTTCAAAAGCACATGCGAAGCCACGAGCTGGGGCAGCCGCGCGTACCTGCACAGACTGAGCTTTGCATAGATTTATCAATAATTACGGGGCGCGTGTGGTGGAATTAGCCAGGGCGCGGCCGTCGCCGTTGGTACTGCTGTGTATATGTGTATATGTGTGGCTGTGGGTTGCCGACTGAGCTTCCGAGCGCCTATATAACTGAGCAAGGATAATGCCTTGAATTACAGAGGCGGAAGTGTGCTGGCATTTTGGTTTTAGCCGCGGAGATGCCGCGTCGCTTCAAACTCTCCCAGCTTCTCTCTACCTCGGAGGCTAGGGCTCGCTTCATTTCTTGCTTTATCTTGCTAACCGTGGCAGAGCTCCCGATATATATGTGCACACTTGCTACAGTTGAAAGTCTATTCAATTACTAACGTGAGTTTCGTATACCGAATATACGCTTATAACGGACCAGCTATTTATAATTACGCCTCTCTCTCTCTCTCTCCCTTAGCTTTTAAAGCTCCCTAAGACAGTTATTATTCAGTTTGCGGCCGATTAAAAAGGTAGCTTGTTGGAGTTTCATTTACGAATGGATTTTATTACGATATAATGTTGATGAATATCAATTATCAGGTTGTGAGAGGAAAATGTCGTTCTGATAGTAGGGTTTCTGAAGTGTTTCAGAGAATTTCTGGAGACAAAAAAGATTTTTTAATAACTTGAATATCGCGTACTTAAATTCTTTACATCACATTTTTTTTCATTTCCCTGCACACATTTCCCATTTATCCGAGAGGTAGTCACGAGTTCCGCTCGCAGCGTCTTTTCCAATGTAAAAATCGAAAAAAAAGACCGGTGTAGCGGGGAGGGGGGGGGGAGAGAAAAAAATGCAAAAGTCGATTTTGTTCGAAAAGTGGAAATTCATCTGAAATCCCTCCAGCGTTTTGTCGAGTTGGTACCGGGAACCATGGCTGGAAGGAAGATTACTAGACAGAGTCGTTAAAGAACGGGAAATTGGAAATATTTGTTGGTTCGTGTATTATTTGAAAATTGTGATTTCGAAGATCAGGGGGAAAAGTAACGGTAAGAGGAGTGGTTTATTTTTCTGCATTTAATTTTTTTCCTGAGGCTTTAGCTTTTTACCCAACTTTATTTATCCGACTCATTTAATAGAAATTTCTCCCTTTAATCTTTAAGCCGATTAATTCATACCAAAAATGTTGTTATTTGTTTGCACCTCTGCCTAGCTTCTGGTTACGATCACCATGACACTAATCAACGTGGTGCAGGGATGTTTGAGTAAACACAGTAGCAGAATATGCTATGTACCGAGATTTTCTGATTGTTGCATGTACTGACGTTTGTTGCACATTGCGATATCAGTGTAATTCATTGAAAAAACATATGCATATGCGAATGAAAAAATCGTTCAAACAACAGGAGTCGAACCTGCAACCTTGCGCAGTCCGACGCCTGTGCAATTTAGCTACGCGCGCGATCCTTTTTTGCCTGGATCTTTCGCATGCAATTTAGCATAGACCCGATGTCGATAAGTTAGATCTTTTATTATATCGACGGGCTCAAGGGACATCCACATCCTTTGTTAAATTTATAAAACGCGTACGTATTCACCACCTAAGTTTTTTTTATTACAAAGCTATTAATACTTTTACGCAAGAATGATTATTCGAAAGGACGTTAAAAAAAATGAGTGAAACATAAATTACTAGAAAATTTCTTTTTAATCGGTAATTTAAAGCCAAGAGTATTAGAACACTCTCACTACCCTGGGTTTGGTAGAGACTCTGCTCTTATTTCGCTAG
>JAPYYQ010002143.1:0-22362 GCA_030522585.1 Anagyrus pseudococci | reverse complement strand
GGTGATTTTATTGTTTTTAAAAGAAACAAAGGCCTAATTTTAAAATTCGGCTTCATACGCACCTTCCTACGGTTATTACGAGTATTTCAAGAGCAAACACGTTTTTGAAAAGTTAAAAATGAGGCTGTAAAACGAAAAATGCAAAAAATTCCTCATTTTTCGTTTTACAGCCTCATTTTTAACTTAAGGAAGGTGCGTATGAAGCCGAATTTTAAAATTAGGCCTTTGTTTCTTTTAAAAACAATAAAATCACCGATGCCAGTAAGGTAGAGCGCGGTGGTATGGGTTTCAAGCCGGAATTCGTGTGTTGCATTGCTTAGTCTCGCGTTGCTTAAAAATTAGAAACATCCACCATTACGCGTAGCGTGTTCTTACAGTGCATATCTTTCGTCTTGCCGCGCTTGAAATAATTACGTGTTAAAAACGTCGTCAACCGAGATCAAACGATGAGCACGCGTAATAAGGTATGGATCAAGTAACAAAAGCCGGCGAAGCAGCGGCCTTTTTTCTTCATTTTCTTATACATTAAATTATTAAAAAATTTAAGTATTTCGTAACAAAACTCTTCGCTTAAAACATGGACGACATTTACTTAACAGACCGATTGCATCAACGTGAGCTTATTGAAATTTTATTTTTTATAAACTAAATACAAAGGCCTTAATATCGTGCGTAAAAGAAACAAAAAATAAACGAATGTTACGCTTAATTAAACCCATATAAATGATAAACAACTATTACAGTATAACAAATTTATTAATGATGCAATTGTATTAATAATTGTGCGCTACTGCGCTGCAGTAGCAGCACTAATGCACGATCAAAGAAATTCCATCACGTGTATGTATACATACAAAGTGACATGTGTGCGGGGAATAGTCGGATCCAGTTCACCTATCAGCGACTTTTCGCGGCGAGTTATTCGCCGAATTGACATCTCAGCTTCAGTATTTATCAAGGCGTCCGGACGACACGAGGCTCAGATACAGTGCAACACTGTAGAGGAACGCGCGCTGCATAGTATAAGCATTTGCTTAGGCCATTTCAGTTGCCTGGAAGAATTTTGGCTTGGCAGTACGAATCCGATCGTCGGGCTGAACGCCGAGCGAGGGCCGCGTTTTTAAAAGAGGTAAGGAGAAATTTTATCAGACACGCGATAGAGTTTGTGTTTGCTGGCTTCGGTTAAAACACTGCTTCATTTGCGCAGGAAGAGCGAGCGCAATCCCAGTGTATTCTCTCGCTTGTAAGCTGCAAGTAACGTGCAATTATGGAATGTATAAGCAGCGGAGGAGTACGTGTGGTGCTGATAGAATCCGGGGACGGAGGTCTGCGCTTCAGACGTGAGACTCTGCGAGGTGATCCCGAGATGAGCCCTTTGATGTCGAGAGCCGGTAGGGTTCGCCGGGAGTGGATGAGAGCAAACGATTCCACGACAAATCGTCGAGAGAACGCGGAGACGAAATTCGAATCGGTGCAAGGGAGACGTGGTATGAGACGCAATAACAACCAGGAGTATTCGTGTCAGCGTACATGCAATGACAACAACGATGAAGAGCAAGAGCAGGGTTGGCTATCTTGGTTGTTCGAACCTGTTCGCAAGTGCTTGAATGCGATACATCGTGCGGCTGTAGGGGCCTACAACTGGATCGCATCTTGGTTTTCATAAGGATAAAACGATACTTAACTAATGCTTTACTTGAATAATTTTTTACTTTACTTTAATTATTGACAACCTATTCAATATTTACTCTTTATAATGCTTTACTTGCATAATTTTTGACTTTATTTAAATTATTGACAATGTATTCAATATTATTTACTCTTTATAATGCTTAAATTGCATAATTTTGTAGTTAACTTTAACTATTGACATGTATTCAATATTTACTTAATTAAACACTTAGAAAGAATCAAATGTTATTCTGATTTATTGAAAATGTAATAATGTGGTGTTAACGTATTTCTATGAAAAGCAAAAATATGTTCATGTTTAAATCAAGATAAATATAAGTGTTTCCTTTAGTCTTGAGATGACAAAATCGAGAGTAAACCTATAGTTTCCCGCACGTTCTATTATCCATTTCTGTGGAAATTTAATTCATCTCCTTATTTTAAACTTTTACAGCATTTAGCATAACATTTTAAATAACTCGTGATTAACAATTTTGTTCCCAATAGAGTTCGCGTAACGAAAACCAATTAAATTCCCGCGTATTCGTGAGTTGTAAAACAAAAAAATTTAGCAGCAATTTTCCTTTTTCGATAACATCGATATTAAAATAAAGCGTAATATAGAAAGTGAGATAGACCGTCATTGAGCGTACACACACACACAGTGCATAACAAAACCGCAACGTTTACGCATTACCGCGAACGTTGTACCTATCCCAAATTCCCAAAACTATGTGATAAACGTAAACACAACGATTCTCTATTCACGCAAGAAGATACATTTAGGGAAGGGGGTGTTCTCTCTCTCTCTCTCTCTCTCTCTCTCTCTCTCTCTCTCTTCGCGGCAACATCGCAGACCTTTTTGACCGGTAATAAACACAAGCGTATTCGTGTGTGTTGCATTGCTTAGTCTCGCGTTGCTTAAAAATCAGAAATATCCACCATTACGCGTAGCGTGTTCTTACAGTGCATATCTTTCGTCTTGCCGCGCTTGAAATAATTGCGTGTTAAAAACGTCGTCAACCGAGATCAAACGAGCACGCGTAGGAAGATATGGATCAAGTAGCAAAAGCCGGCGAAGCATCAGCAGCAACAGGTTCTCCCCAATCAACGGCGTTACAAACACCCGGACAAACGGGCAAAAAGAAGAAGAAGAAGAATAAGATGTGTAAGTCCCGGCTACGATGCCGCGAGAATCGCAGGCTCAGGCGACAGAAGCTGCGCGAGCTGACGATCGCTCGCAACAATAACGAGACCGGCGAGAAGACAATCGAAGATGATGCGATCGCTGCGGTGAATTTAGAGACCACCTCCTCCCCTGGAAATGATGATGGCCCGGCTGATAACGGCGATTGTGCAACGAGCAAGGGCGAAGCGATCGAGGAAAGGGAAGAAGCGTCCGCTACTGAGGTCGCAAATCCGTTCCTCGATCTGCCCTCCAGGGTCTGCTTCAACTGCTGGGAGTTCGGACACTACTCGATGCTGTGCAAGAGGCCCCGGGTCTACGTGAAGCGGCTCCTGCTGCAGAAGATCGAGAGGAAGAAGCAGCTCGAGAAGGCACTTGCCAAACGGACGAAAAATTCGTTTGTCGAAATCAGCTCGATGAGATGGTTTGGCCCACTTTGCGATTGCCTGGAGCAAATGCAAAGAGTGGCTGTTAGATGCGTTCAGTTGTGAAACTTTATTGTCCTCGCGGAGTATCAGTTGTGGATTTCCTGGCCAGTCTGTGGCATTGAATGATCAAGCAACGATGGTGGTCAAGGAATTTTAATGAGGTTGGTGAATTTTGGCTTTTTCTCTTTTTGTCGTGTTTCAATTGTAGCAAGGTGTTATGGTATTGGACTTGACCAAATTTTTGTATTTTCAGATTAAAATTGTTTTAGATGGATAAAAGTTGATGTTGATATTTTACAAGCTAAAAGTTTTAAGAAGTGTTTTTAATGTCATTGGAAAAATCTTTGGCTGATGTAGTTAAAAGCTGATGATTCTTGTACTTCAGAAACTTGAGTTAAGAAAACAATACTCATTTGGTGCTTTGTCTTTGGCTAAAGAAGTTACATTGAGATTTTCTATTGCTATGTTATGAATATTGGATATGTATATTTAAAAATTTGGATTACCAAATGTTCCTGATTATCTAGACTGATTAAGAATCGAAGAAGTCACGTGCTAAATAATTTATAATAATTATAATTTTTATTGGATAAGATATTGGATATTACCTAAATAGAAAATAATGCATCATTTTTTAAATGATTTTTTTAGCTGTAAATTTTCCTGTTTGCTAAAAATATAAGAAACTAATAAATAAAATGTTTTTCAATTATTTGTTATAAGACAATGAATGTTACACATTTCAATTCATGAAAGAATTGATAAATAGAATTTTACAAATATTCTTTTCTGTAAACATTATTCAACTCAATTTGAAAGTAAGTTGATTATAAAATTTAAAAATATCAGATTATCACCTTCTAGTAATAATATGTCCTTATAATTTTTAATGTGGAACATTTTTATTGTCTAGCACATAATTTATTAAGAATAGTAACACCGTATTAAGAACCCTGCCAAATGTTACAAGATGGTTAGTTATTTTAAATGCTGTGATATTATGGAATCTGTAAGTAATATTGAGGTAGTTCTGTTTAAGATACTGCTTAAAAAGTTATAATGTATTTATACAATAAGAACTTTGATTAACAAATTGATGTAATATTTAAAACAAATGTTAGCATTATCTTACAAACTATCTGCTTAAGTATTTATTATGATAAATATTTAAGATTTTGAAGAATAGTCAATCACGAGACAATAATTTAATATTGTAAAAGATGATTGAAAAGTTTATTAGTTTTCATTACTGTCTCTGTACTAATTATACATATATAAAGTCAATAAAGTAATAAATTTGATCAGAACCACCTTAATAAAGCATTAAATCATTAATTTGGTGCTATAATATTTTATTGCTTAAATGACATTTTGTAGTCACACAATATAATTAATTATAAAATATGCAGTTATGCTGATGTAATTACATTATAACAATATTAGTAATAAGATTACATTAAAACTTTATTTGAAATAAAAATTTAATTGTATTTCTCAAAAAGGCAGATTTTGAAGTTAATCTTATTTTATTAGCATTAAGATAATCTAATTTTACTCATATTACTTTTTTACATTTGTTTATAACAAATTTTTTTTTAATGCAGACTATTTAATTAATTATTCCAAGACACTCAACTTACAGTAACAAATATAACTATTATTCATAACAAGTAGAATAATTTACTTATAATTAAAAATTTGCACGCAAAGTTATTAAAAAATGTTCATTACTATCGTTTCTAATGTTTTGCAGTAGCTTATATATTTTCATAATAATATAAATACAATCACTAGAAAATTTTAGTAATAAAATTTCAGCCGAAACCTTACTCGTAAACATCGAGCGCGTAAATTGCTCGAAAGCCTACTGTACATGTTTTGTAATACGAATAGATTTATGCCACAGGTCTACCGCTCATGGAAAATGGAATGCTATGAATGTGAATCTGCATTCGTAACATAGAAGTCCAACGCCTAATAAACGCAATGAAGCAAGTATTTTATAAGTCGGATATATCCGCGGTATATTTTACATTTCTTAAGGAAAAATCTGATACACGCTATTCACAAAATAATTTTCTTATGAATTAGTATAACTGTTGCTCTGTTACTTTTTTTTTATTATTATTAATTTTAATATTAATCAAGTATTGGTTTTGAATTATTTAGTAAAAATGTAAAAAATAAGGATATGTAGTGACAAAGACTTTTTTACATCTTTTTTAATCGAATTTTTACGTTGCGCGATGGATTCTTACGTATTGAATATATATATAATATATATATTATGCTTTATTGTTCGTGACTTGTAAGGTTTGTTGTTTTTGATGTTTTATGAATAAAACTAATTATTTAAAAGAGAACTATATATTTTTCATTTCTTACTTAACAGACCGATTGCATCGACGTTAGCTTATTGAAATTTTTTTTTTATATACTAATACAAAGGCCTTAATGTCATGCGTAAAACAAAAAAATAAACGAATGTTGCGCTTAATTAAACCCGTATAAATGAGAAACAAGATAATTTTACAAGAATATACAAACATAGCTACTATAGTATAACAAATCTATTAATGATGCGATTACTAATGTGACCTGCAGTAGCAGCACTTACGAGTTGCACAAATATTTTTCCCTCTAACTTTTTTTTTCATTACATTCATTACATGAATTCGAAGTATTTAAAGTACAATTCAAAAGTTTAATCAATTACAGGAATCACGCAAAACACCAATAATTTATTTTCGCAGTCTAAAGATTAGCAGTAATCGTTTTTTTTTGTTCGTATGCACAAATGTATCCTCAAAAAACAAAATGAATCAAAGACCTCAAAGTAATCAGCAGCTGCGATTATTTGCAGTCGCATCCAAGTTACAATGTGAATTTTAAACGATGATCATTATAATTATGAAACTTAAAAAAGAAAACAACTTTTGAACTCTAGAAAAGAAAGCCTAGTTTCACATAGATCTGTCATCAGCAAAGTCTCACATCTTAAACTAGATTATAGAATTCACTCGATTCTTCATTTAAAAATTGAGAAAAAAAATGCAAACCATTTAAAATTAATCAAACCCTACGTACAATTACAAAGTTAAAAAAATTCTATTAAAAACTCTATTTTATTAAACAACTACGGAAGTATTAAAAAAGACCTTAAGCAAAAATCTTTTTTGTCTCATTAATTATTTTTTTCTTTAAAAAAAGGCACTTAAATAAGTAGATGACTTAAGGTTCGCTAGATAGACAAAAAGCCTTCATCGAGGGAGAAGGTGAGGAGGATTTTAGTGTCTGTTTCAGAGGATTTTTGTCTGATCTTTCATGGAAGGACAGGTTTTTTTTTATTTTAGGGAAGGACACCGAGTACGATACAATGCAATGTTAACTATATATATATTTTTTTTAACACTTACTGAATTTTTATTACTTGCTTTTTTTTCTTTAATACGGAAAGATATAGAAAAAACATATATTGATTGGAAAAAACAAACAGTCGTTATAACTTATGAATATTTTGATGCATCGATAATAATCGTAATAATAATAATAATCATATTCTTTCTTCTCATCCATGTGGTATGTATCGTCTATGTATAATCATTATAATATGTAAAGAGAGGTGCGCGCGACGCGTTCGTCTTTTACACAGTTTACACTCCAAGAGGGAGGTGAGTGGGTATGGAGGACAGCGCGTCGCGGCTGTTTATCTCAGAGTCGCTCGTAATTACCATTTTTCGCCTCTATCATCCCTATTCATCCCGTGTGTCCCCACATCTCTATCAATGCTCTTTCTCTCTCTCTCTTATTCTTTTGCTCTTTCTCTCTCTCTCTTTTCCTCTCTCACCCTTCCACACTCATACACACAGACCCGCTCGTACACAGATCCATTCGCTCTTACAATTCGCTCAGTCTCTATCACTCCGATTAATTATTATCATTGTCATTGGATCCTCGCACTCGTTTATTCTTCTCTCTCTCTCTCTCTCTCTCGAGCAGAGTTCCCCCCTTGTTCTCTCCCCCCACAATCTCGCGCATACACGCGGCTGCTGGAGTTCGACTGGCTTGTCGACACCTCGCATACAGTCCCCGGCGATTGGAGGAGGCGGAGGGAGGGAAGGGGGGATCATGGGTTATTGGGAATACGGTCCCGAGGCACACATCGGCAGCCGCGATCCTGGAAGATGCATGACGGGTGGGGAGGGAGAAAAGGTGCCACGTCTCGCCGCGTAATTTTTTTTTTCGCTTTCTTTTTTCCGTTTCCATCCTCTGCGCGTTGTATTCCCTCATGTTCATTCTCATTCCTTTTAATTTTTCTGTTTTATCATCGCAAGCACAGTTGAGCACCGCCAACGCCGCGACAAGTGTGTATGTACAAGCGTGTTATCGCAAAGCTCTCTTGCTCGTTTACTTCTCCCCCCCCCCACCTCCCTCTCTCGCCCCCTCTGCTTGTTCTCGTCGCCGTTCCTCTTTTCTCCGTCCTTTGCAGGCTTTGGACCCGCCTGTGATGCGTAGTCTCGGGCCTTCCCCGTGTATGTGTGTGTACGTGGATGTCTGTGTGTGTGTATATTGTATGTGAGTGTATGCTGTCTCTGCTGCTCGAATCGACGCTTTTCACGTGCCTCTCTGCCGTCGCTAAAACGATGATGTTGACGTAAATTTTTTGTTTTCGAATAATCGTCGCCTTCGATATGGAAAATCATCATCGCACATCTCGTGGTATCGTCGATCGACACGCACTGAATATATCCTTGGCCTCTCGCTCTTTACTTTTTAACTCACTCGTGCTATCCTTCTTCGTTTTGCTAATCGTTTCTTTCTCTCTTTCACCATTTGAACATGCCTTCATTCTGCCTATTCTTCATTAATTCGTTAATAAACATCTCCTCTCTCGCCTTTCACACCTCCGCCATCGACCTCGATTTTTGTTGCTCTTGCACATGTTACTTTTTTTTGCATTTTTTGTGATTTTCTCTCTCTCTCTCTCTCTCATCCATTTTTATTATTACTTCATTCTTAATTAAACTTTTTAATTTTCCATCATTTATTTAGTTTTATTACTTTTTTTTGTGTTTTGTTTTGTTATCCATTATTTTTTCTTTTATTATAAACGCGAGAACACACGGCACAGGCCCTTCTTCTTTTAATTTTTTTTTTTCGTCGCTACTTTACAGCACTATGCACATCGACTTCTTTTTCTGCTTCGTCTTCTTTTCCGGCGACTTTTTGTTTATTTGCCGCACCAAGTCGTAGAAGATCTGCGAAAAGATAAATTTTCCAGATTACCAGATGCTCGTTTATTTCATAATCCTTATTGGTCCTAATTTGTGGACAAACACGTTAAAATTTATTCGTCACAGATTACGACCAATAAAATTAAAAAAAAAAATTAAGAAATAGTGAAACTCACGTCGTTAACGTTAATTTTCGCTTTGGCAGATGTCTCCATGAACGCGCAGTTGTACTGCCGGGCGAGATTGCTGCCCTGATCCTTGCCCACGACCCTTTCGTCTTCGAGATCGCACTTGTTGCCGACGAGGACCATCGGCACGTCGTCCGTATCCTTCACCCGCAGTATCTGCTCCCGCAGGTCGTGCAGGTCGTTGAACGTCGACTGGGCAGTTATCGAGTAGACGAGCACGAAGCCCTGGCCGTTCTTCATGTACAGATCCCTCATCGCCGTGAATTGTTCCTGGAATACGGAGAATGTGTTTCAGAGAGAGTATACCCTACTTCCCCCTTAATCTTGTACTGCTTTGATCATTTTTGATTTTTTATTGCGGAGCTTTTTTTATCAGACGTTGATTGATCGAGCGCGATGACATGGGGAATATTAGCGTGACTCGATTTTCTTTTTCTTTTTTTATACGTTACAGCTTTTTTTTTACTTTATTGAAAAAATAAAAATCAATGATTTTAGAGAGCGACGGTTTTGATAACGCCACTTTTTGAAACTTTATATTTTGAAACTTTATTCTTTAAATATTTGAACTTGTCACCGGATAACAATATCTCGCCTACTTTCGAACACGTCAGCCAAAAGATTAACGTTATTTTTAACGAGTTTTCGACAAAGGGTAAATTGAATTGTAGTCCATATAGCGATTTTTTACTTAAAACCATGAAAAGATAATTTAGCTGAAGATCCAGGGCTGTAAAAAGATTATTATGTGCCAGGGCTCGTTATATCTATGAGACTGTCGATAATGTTCGAACGCGATTCAAAAAATGATCTCGTTCTTTGCCTTACATTTACTCGATTAATTTTTGATCTTGTAAGTTTTCAATTTCTACGTGACCTGCATGAATTATTAAAGCTCAAATTGATTTTAAAATGTAACTAAAATTCAAGTGATTAACCTAAATTTAAAACTTTTTTTTTTGATATCACAGAAAGTTTTCATAACTAAGCTAATATACTTATAAAAAAAGCGAAAGAACCAAAATGTTAATCATTAGTTTAACAAGTAAAATTGTAAAAATACAAACAAAATAGAATCAAAAGAAAAGCAGCTAATTACCGTTCCGGCAGTATCGAGGATCTCGAGCATGCACTGCTGTCCATCGACCTCGACCTGTTTCCGATAGCTATCCTCAATGGTCGGGTCGTACTTCTCGACGAAGATGCCCTGGACGAACTGTACAGTGAGGGCGGACTTGCCGACGCCACCGCTCCCCAGGACAACGATCTTGTATTCGCGCATTATGTCGTCGTCACCTCCAGCTCCGCCACCGGCTGCTTCTACTGATACTCGTCCTTCCTCCTCTTCAGCGCGTGACGCCTGTTATTTTTTCTTTCTCTCTTATCGGAGGGGCTAACTGAGCGGCTGCTCGGTGTTAGCGCCGATCCTCGTGCCGGCGTTCGACTTAGCGCCGCGCCACGCCACCTTTCGCTGTCGGCCCGTCACCTCTGCCCTCCTCACGCCGATTGCCGCTCTGTAAACATTAATAAGAATGTGGTTACTTTTTTATTGCCTCGGTTAAAGGATTTCGAGGATGATCCACACACACACATATAGGTATAGTTCTGTTGGACCACTCATATCTTGGAGGTTGTCAGAGACAGGGGAATATTGTGTACGGGTAATCGGATAATGCTACCTGTATATGTAAAAGCACATGTAACCTTTTTGTTAACCCCCCCCCCCCCCCGAGCCTATAAGATTCCTTTGATCCTCGCCTACCGTACTTCCAAATTCGCAGACACAGTGTTGCCCATACAGGCGCGTTTCTTCCGCAATGCCATTTAAATTAAAGCGATTTCGGCTCTGCTCTAAGCTCTCGACTCTCCAGAGACACGCCGGATATTGAAAACTCGCCCGAGCGCACTCGCGATGTATTATATGCGAGCTTGCGCGCGCGCGTCTCGAGATTTGCGTTTGTGCAACTGCGCGGAGGGCTTTTGCCGCTCTGACGAGGATTTTCGCACGGGGATTTATTGAAATTCCGAGGATGTTGGGGGGGGGGGATATCGATCTCTATGCTCTCTTTGTGTCTTGTGTATACCGAGTTTTCGCGTAGTCTAGAGTAACGTTTGAGAGTTTGGGTAATGATAATGTTCTTGATAAATTGACTTTGTTTCGTGTATGGATGGATAAATGTGACACACAGCAAAAACTTTGATTATGATTTTATGATACATTTTAAATCGCACGACACGTCACTCGGAACCACGAACAAACATTACGCGGTACATGTAAAAATCGCCATCAACCAAAATCGCCCTGAGGCTAAGCGTATAACAGCCGTAACAATAACAAAACTTCGTATAAGGGGACTTTCCCCGGCTGAACGTTCCGCACACGAGACTAGCAATATATCCAGGGAAACATCAGCACAAGAGCGCAAAAGCCGCGGATATACGAGCCGAGAGAGACAGCGCCATAAGCACACAAATCAAAATTCCGCTTGCAGCGGAAGTGCGGAATATCAATTATACACTCCCCCCCAGCTTCAATTACACGCGGTGAATCATAGGACCAAGAGGGGGAGTTTATTTAATAACAGCGGCAACTTTACCTTCCGAAAAACGAAAATCGCCCCTACGGAGAGACGCGTGCGCGAGAGTACAAAGACGAGCATGTGCCGGGGGGCGCAGGTTACGCACTGGCGAACTAACGACACACGTCGTTCTCTCGCGCCTCGAGCGTATACATTAAGCGAGAGCGCAAGAGAGACGCGCACCTGTCCCTTTTTCTTTCTCTCTCTTTCTATCTACTGCTGATAACGTACGCGTTGTCAGCTGTGCGGCTGCAATGTCCTCGGTGTACAAAAGCGGTCGTTCACCTTTTTTTGTTATCACGCTCGCTGGGGATGTAATATGTGTGTAATGATAATCGGAGGCTTATACCATTTTTATATGTATTTTCTAATTCGTTTTTTTTTTTGTTTGTACAGAAGCTTACGTAATGGGTTATTTTGGAAGGAAATTTGGGTTTTTTTTTATCAAACGATCGAAAAGTTGAGATTACGCGACGAGCGAACAATAACGAAAAATTTGTTGCTTTTCATCGACTTTAAAGAAATAAAAAAATTGTTCTACAAGGGAGAATCGGAAAATTAAATGGGTCAATACGGACGAGAGAGAGATGAAAAAAAAACATCCGCACGAACTATGTAAGTAAGCAAAACGATTACGAGGAGAGGGGCAACAAGTGCGCCAGCAGGAGCGTATAAGTCCCCTCTCCCCTTGCCTCTACCGGACCGCTAACTTGAGCGCGTGCCAAAAAGGTAAAAAAAAAGGAAAAAAAAAAAGACAGCAGGGCCTTTCAATCTCGCGCCAGCAGCAGCAGCGTTGCAGGGGTATATAGCAGAAGCAGCACATGTGTATGAGGGTCGAGTGGGCGCGCGCGCTCGCTACCCTCCTTCTCCTTTATCCCGATATCTCTCTCCCGAGGCCTACTTCCTTCTCTCCTATTGTCTCCCCCTCCCCCCTTACTCCTTTGCCAGTATGTGCGCGGTTTATTGTTTTCCAAGGGGGAGGAGGTCATGCTGTTGTTACGAAAGCGCGTTGCGAAATCGCGGGTATGGCTTCGGTGTGTGCCATAGTGTTTTGGTATACATATGTCGAGGGGTTGCATATACTTCTGGTGGATGATGATAAAAAATTATGCGATGATTGGGATTTCGTTATGCTTGGATATTTTGGAAAATCGTGGACAAAATGGGTTACATCGATATAATGGCGATAGGGCGCGTGATAACGCTCGAGCCCATTGATTCGTATACGCTTTTGCGGCAGCAATTGAAAATTTTCATTTTTGCGGTCCGACTAATAAAGCTCGAAAGAGACCCGGGTAGTTTCACGGTAGAGAGACGGCGGCGAGAGAGATGTGTTTAGAGGTCGAGCAATCGTTACTCGTCCTATCTGCAGGGTTGAAAGAGGAAAAAAAGGAGTCGGGGGGAGGCTACGTCAATGCCGAGGAGGAGTAGTAGACCAACGTTAATCTGCTGGCACGATACCAAATCGTGGGAGTCCCTCTCTCTCTCTCTCTCTCTCTCTTTCGCGTGGGCAAGAGCTTACGCTAGATACACGCGAGTCAATATTGCGCCCGAGATTCTGGCGCAGGGGTAGGCGGGGGCAGGGGGCTGCTTTTTATATACCTGGAAAAATCACGAGTCATAACATTTTTCCTCCTTCCCTTTTTTTTTTCTTTATCATTTGCCAGGGAATTTTTTGGGGAAGGAGACGCCCGCAAATCGAGCTGACTCGCTTGGAACAACGTCGACTCGATCGAGGATTCTCTGGCTTTGATTTCGGACTAATGCGCTAGTTGCGGAAAAAGTTTGGAATATGTCATTTGTCAATAATTAAAGAGCCCGGTAATCAGGGCAAAGTGGATCTTGGGAGGCGCCTGAGTCTCTTTTGGATTATTGAAATGGCCGCCACCCCGCCAAGTTTTCCCGAAATTTTCCGAGCCTTTAATTCGGAATTTCGAACTTAACTTTGACCAACTTCCAAGACTCTCCCCCCGCCGGATAAATTATTAACTGAGGAGCGTCTGTAAAACAAACATGACGTTCATTATTCATCCAACGACGACTATAGAATCGAGTTGCGAAAAAAAAGAGGCGAAATCCCTAAAAAGAAAATTGGAGGGAAAAATCAGCGGTCCGTGGCGCGAAAGTCAACTTTCTCAAAGGAATAGCAGTGCAGTTGCTCTTCAAACAACGACAAAGAGAGACAGAGGGAAAGTCAGGTTCATCGATCGCTCGATTAGCCAAGTATACACGCTGTATACATGTGTATAGGAGAGAGAAAGAGAGAACGAGTGACGCGTGACCGCGGAATCCGAAACGATATACAGAGACGTCGAGAGCGTCGTTGGCCTGGGCAATTGTTCAATTCACGGGAAATAACGTAGACACGCGCGTACGATATCCTGGAAAGCGGCGCTGATCAAACGAGGCCGGCTTTCCCTCTTTCTAACGTTACGCGGAATGACCGGCTTTGTCGCGCTTAATTTTAGACCTCGTGTCATTGCTCACCCTCTCCCCCTCTTTCCTATGCGCGACTGTACAGCAAGCCGGAATGATCAGAGCCAGTCGGTGCTCGCGCTTTGTCAGTAAGGTTAAACGGCAAATGCACTGATCGGGTGCTTTTGCTTTATCTATCGGCTTTTCTCTCTTTATCCTCTTCTCGATGGTAACGACCGAAAATTCGGTTAGGTTATATCGATCGCTATGAGATAGCCTAACGTCGTTTAGACAGCTGATTTGAGGTATATATGGCCGTAAGGTTGGAAGAGCGGCTCGAGCTTCTAATTAACGAAAACTGGCTAACGAGTCGAGCTGGAATTAAATTTAACTGCGGCAATTTTTCTTTGTTTTTCCCTTTTTTTCTCTCTCACTCGTGTCGCAGCAGTCCTGCGCGCGTCATCCGCAACGCACGCGAGCTCCGTTTTTCTTTTTGCTCTCTTTTCTTCTCTTTTTTTTCCTCTGTTCGTTGTTGTAATTTTTCTGACTTCAAGGCGTGACTTGCTAGCGAGGCTCTCTTTCTCTCTCTTGGCTTAATGAAAATCGCACGGACTTGGTGCTTGGTTTTTCCACGGAAAAAAAATATACAAGCCCCCGTAGTGAGTTATGCGACTTTATTTGATCACGGGTGTAATGTAAGCTTAATGGCTCCGGTTAATTACAGTTATTACGATTCTCCTTCGTTAATCGGCTTGATTAACGTACTCCACCCCCCCCTACGGTGTTGTTTTTAATTTTTATAAATTACGAACGGCTATCGCACCGAGTCACAACTAATTGACCAATATCAAGCCGGTTTGATAAAAAGAACCCAAGAAAAATCGATACTTAATCCATACACCATCGGCTTGATAAGCACTTGAAAACTGTACAGAAGCCTCGTATAATAGGAGAGGCAAGCCTAAATCCGGGCGCGTACATAGCTGGGATGGAAAAAAAAATTTTTAGCGAGCAACTAATTTTCACTGATCACACCGCAAAAGCGTCCCATGCAAATTTCAAGCAGCTGCGAAGCTCTCCCGAGTAGGCGCTCGGTGAAAACCAGGTCGGCCACCCCGCTACCACTTCATTACCAAGCTTAGTGCGGTGGAGGAAGAGAGAGAGAGATGGCTGGCGGAAGGGTAGGTCGGGTAAAATAAACGAGACTAGCTCTCTCTCTCTCTCCCTCTCGTGCTTGGCCTCTCGAAACTTACGAGAGCAGAAACGCCTAAATCCTGACTGCAGCTACTCCGCGTGCGAGAAAAAAGAAGAACAGAACAAAAAAAGAGAAAAATAAGGAGAGAAAAAAAGTGTCAGGAGGCTTGAAGAGACAGAAAGAAAGAGGGAGAGAGGGAGAGATAGTTGGCGATGTCCGGTGTGAAATCGTAACCGACGCGGCTCGTGATCACAAAGCCCTCATGCAAGGCGGCCCCGCGCTGTGTGCAGTATATATAGAGGGGGAGAGGGGGTAAGCTTTGAGAGAGCGAGAGAGCTAGCTCGGCGCGCCCGATTGCGCAGCCCCGGCGTCGTCGTCGCCGCACACCGCCACCCGGGCGCCCGAGATATAGAGTACCTTTGCCGAGAGGGAAAGAGAGAGAGAGCCCCTTCCATGTGCCCAGGCAGTAGCCCGTTGTGTCCCAAATCTAGGGCGAGAACGGAGAGGTCAACGCTGCCGCGGGCAGTTCGATATTTAGGACGCGCTACGGCGATAAGGCAAGAGAGAGAGAGAGAGAAGCGATGACGACGAGCAAAGCCCAATGAGCTTTCTAGCCCGACGTATAGCGCCCCAATGAAGCTTCCAATTACCTGGCTGTATACCTGTACACTGCTGTCTACGTGTACGTCCTTTTTCTTCTCTCTTTTTTCGGTACCCGCAGTTGGCTTGTGAAATATCGCAAGAGCATGGGTGTGGGTGTTACACGAGTGATAACAATGATACTCTCGTTGTACGACCGCAGAGAGAGAGAGAGAGAGGGGGGAAGTCGATAGTTGTCGTCGACGAGTTTGAAAAGCTGAGATTTTCCACACACAGACGACGTGCGGTGCAAGGCTGGCAGCAAAAAAAGGGCATTTTCAAGTTCGACCTGACACCCACGACAAGGAACTTTTGAAGATCGTAAAGCTCGAGCGTTAAGAGAGAAGGTCTCTCTCTCTCTTTCACCAAGTTTCGAAGGAGCAAGTTGTCGAGGACAGAGAGAAAGAGACCTACACGTGGTGGAGTTGGCTGTAGGAAAGCTACTTTGCTTTCCAGAAGCTCAGGAAACTCGCGTAGGCGAACAATGACGAGGCGGACGAGGAGAGAGAGAGGGTTCGATTAGCTCCCCTACTGTGCAATTGCAGTTGAGGGGACTCGGGGCTTGCTGCACGCGTAGACTGCCCTGATTGTTGTGGAGACGGCTTATTCCAGAAGCTGCGCAGTTCTCTCTCACTTTCGCATTAGAAAAGGATTGAGAGAGGATGTATTGGATGAGGTGGTTTTTGAGGTTAGGACCTTTTTTTGTCGAGGTGATTTCTGTAGGTGTTAAGGGGTGTTACGACAATTGAGTTTGCTTGCGAAGTATAGAAGGCTGATGTATACCTCGATGATCAATTATCTTACGGGTTGATTGATTTTGTAGATGGAGTTATTGCGTGTGTATAAGCTGTATGCGTTCAAGTGTAAAGATCATTGATTTGTTAAGGATTATCAGTATTAGCAACGTATGATTGCGAATACCAACTATGAACGAGTGACGATCGGGTTTTGTATAAGATACATAAAGAAATCAACCTGTTTACGATTACAAAGAAACCGGTTTCTTACCGAACAAACCTTCAATTCACGCTTGGCCAATCAGGAATCGGGCAAAGGTCAAGCCCGACGATGAAGAAGAAGTCGATACCAGGGGACTCTCAAGCATACCAAGAGAGTCGAGCAGAGAGCACCTGAACTCGAATTTCCGGTGAGATTTCCAACCTCCCTGCCGAGCAAGAGAGAAAGAGAAAACGACCATTTCCCGTCGTTGGATCACCGAGTCTTTGATCTGCGACACGCCGTCTGCCGAGTTAATTCACTTAACATTTTTTTTCTCGTCTTCTTTCATCTCTCGCAAAGAAAGACTACCGCGTTCAGCGGAGAAAACTAGCCAATTTGGGAAAATCTTTTCGCTTTGGCTGATGTTAATTGTCTCTTTTTTTTTACGGACGATGGACGGATTGGGACGAGGCTTTGTACGTTTTGTGAAATTGGAAATCGTCCAAAAAGCGAACAAAGTCGATTATTGAATGTTTGGACTTCTGATGGCATGGCGCGCATGTTTTACTGAATAGTCCAATTGTAACGCTGTTTCCAATGGCGGAGTAAATGTTGTTTCGAGTAACTATTAGCGCTGACTGCAAACACGGTATAAGAATATCGCTTGTGTATATCAATAGGCGAGTGTTAAAAATAGTCGTTTTTTATATACTTGTAATCTTCACTTTTCGACGAAACGCAACAATAGATCGGATAAAAAAAATTCGACGTTGGCGCTAGTATAGCACGATAAACAACTACCAAGCTTATCCTCGTATACCCCAAGTTTAATTTCCTAAAAACAGTTGGGATTTGCGCTTGTAATCAGTTTATAAACCTATTACGCCCCGACTGCAATACGCCCGGCAAGTTAGCTCTCCCGAAAACCATGAATTTAACACGAGCGAAAACTAACAACGACACAAAACAATAACTCAAACACTCGCGAATATATCGTTAATCTCTTGTTTTTGTTTCAGTTTCTTTTTCCATTTGCTCTTCGAACAGACCACGCCCTTCGTACCAGCGAAACCTCGCTCAAGAGAGCTCGCATTCACAGTCCCCCCTCACATCCGGTCTCCCCGATCATCTTGCATGCACTTGGAAGTACAGGTCAGCGTTATAGACCAGCAGGAGAAGCAGAGAGGGGGAGAAGCAGAAGAAGAAGAAGGCAGGTGTAGGAAAAAAGTGTGTCACGTCGTGCTGTAAGGGCGTAGCCAGCTACCAGAAGAGACCACTCCTTCGTGTCTTCGACAACCTCATCCTCTCTCCATCTCTATCTCTTTTTCTTCTTTATATTTTTCTATCCAGAGCGCGTCTACCCTTTGACTTTAAATCCTTTGTCGCCCGAGCGAGCGTTTGCCTTTAAATCGAACGCGAATATATATATCAGGCTCGTTATCTTCGATTGAGAAAGTCAGCGTCTCTCTCTTTATCTCTCCGTCGACGAACAAGTTCTGCATTGTTTGCATATACACATCGCGCGCTTTTTTCCTAACTTTCCTATAGACGAATAGTTGAAAACGTCGTTTTCTCAACTGATTCCATTCGCGTAGAAGGCCATTTGTCAAGCCTTTACGTTTATAAGAACTGATAACTCCCCCAGACACCGGAAGCTTTATAGCCGGATAATTGACCCTGCAGTAAAAGAGAGAGAGAGAGAGAGAGAGAGAGAGAGAGAGAGGGAATGTCTGGAATTAAAAGGGGGGAGGTATATACAGCTTTCCAACGTAGCTAGCCGAAAATCGACCAATCCCGCCCAGTTGCTATCGCGACTGTGTATACGCCGCTCCAACCGCGAGAGCTCGATTTATACGAGCTGATGGCTCAGATTCGATTTCATTTGGATGACGCGGACAGAGGGAGAGAGAGACGATGGCCGATCCACTTTCGTTATTGCATGCGGCTTTTACTCGGCGGCACGCGTGCGGAGATGGTATATCATTCCGAGGCTTTTGCGATGCGTGCATGTGTGGTGGTGATACACGGAGGCTTGATAAATCGAGTGCAAGAAATGAAACGCGAGGGGGAAAGGTTTATTTTTTGTTTGCGGTTGAAAATGCAATTGGGCGATGGGGTTTATATATAGGAGCATTGGACGAGCGTGGGCATTAGGATCCAAGATGGAGAAAAAAGAAGAGCGAGAATCGCGTTAATTTTTGACCGAGAAACATAAAGCTGATTTCCCAGGGGCTCGCGGGACGGAGAAAGGAGGGGACCTATTATACGAGAGCACACACGCGAGCTTTCAACAACTCGTTCGTCATCGACGCGACTCTTTTTCTCTCTCTCTCTTCGCTTCTCGCAAAAAAGCATTAGCGCGCGCAAAAAAAAGGCGGCAGGCGCTAAAAGAGACAAAAAAACAATTTCTAAGGCCAAGTCGAAATGGAAAGTAATTAGGAGGAAAAAGTGTCCCCTGGACGGACGCGCGCATACGTGTGATTCAGGACACACTAAAAGCCAACCACTCGACGCGAGAGGCTTTCAGGCCTTTTCTTTTATTAAAGTGCGCTTCTTATAAGCGGCGAGTTGGTCCGGCCGCTTCTTCTTTTATATATTCTTTCTTTTATTTTCGGCCTCGTCTCGTTGTCTTTCTACTCGGCGTCGTATTTGCGATTTAGATATGTGACGCCCGCGGGCTTTTTAATATGAAAATCGCTCGGAGCTTCGGACGCTCATTTGTATTTCGAATGGCCTCGCTCGAGAGAATGGCGAAAAAAGAGAGTCTTTTTAAGGGGACAGTGCGGCGGATAAGGAAGTATAGCTTCCTTTTTTTCTTCATTGAATTGTATCCGGAGTAGAGACAGAAAAAAAAAGAGATAGACCAAGTTTTGCAAGCTCGTTATCTAAAACTTGCGAGGGGAAGATTTTTTAATGTGCAAGAGCTAGTGTTAATTCGATATGCTGATTGGGTTCACTGTAAAATTAATCCAATAGATATATTCGAAATAATTGAAGTTACATTTGAGAACGTTGGTTGGATTTTAAGCGAAATTTTTCTTCATTTTTTCTTCCTTTTTGCAAAACAATCATTTCAAAAACAAACGAAAAATAAAAATATTTCGAGGTTGCACGAAAAATCCGTACTTTTGCGAGAAAAAAAAATGAAAAACAGGAAATTCGCCCGAAAAAATAAGATGAAGTCATATCAGGATGAAAGAGAACAAAACAAAAAACACTGATTTGGAGAGAAAAAAAAGAAAGAGGGGGAGGGGGGACGAAGATTGAGCAAGCTCCGCTCGGTGTGTCTCGAGCTCGTATATTTAAAATGCGTCAATTAAATTCCGTTGATGTTCTGGCGTCGCGGCGGGGCAATCGAGCGCGCGCGCGTGTCTGCCGCCCCCCGGACGACGACGCATGGAAGAAGAGCGACCGAGGCGTCGGCGAAGCCCGGAATAACAAGTGGCCGTTGCTTGCGTCTGAAATAAGCGCGAAGTATATTTTTAGACCCACTTCCATATCGGCGTGACGACGCGGCCGAAGGTAGAGAAAAAAAAGAGAGAGAGAGAAGTGGTATAGACGAAGAGAAAGAGAGAGAGAGAAGAAGAAATTAACGTCACCGAGCCGTTGCTAATGTAGATAAAATAACGGAAGAGGGTGGAGGGGGACTACCAGAGAGTGGGGCACAAACAATGGAAAAAACGAGCCTAGAAAAGTGTCTCTCTCTCTCTTTAGCTGGACGAAGAAGTGTGACGTTCCGGCTGACTTCCGGCGCCTCCGCGAGAGAGAGAGAGAGCCTGCCATTAAGATTGCGCGCTTGGTATATACAGTGGAACGTGGGGGGAGGCCCTAAGTGGCCCGAAATCGCGTCCAATTCGAGAGACGACGAGAGGGAGAAAGAGAGAGAGACCGAGGCGAGCGCGAGGACGATGAGCGATTGAGCGGAATTGAGCTACGCGACCGAGATCGCCAAGTGGCAAAGGCGGCGCGTGACTCTCGTGTTGAGTGTGTATGTACTACGTCTGATTCGACCGAAGAGAAGAGCGAAGTGGAAAATTTGCGCCTCCGCGCGACAGAGATAGAGAGAGAGAAATGTATGTGCGTGTGCTATGTAGTCCGTGGGACGCGAGACTGGAGATTGCCGGATCTCTCGTTGAGACAAAAACGTCGCGGTTAGACGAGGCTATGGCCGATTAGATCCCGAGAAAGGCGGTTATTGAAGGGCTATGTGGGCGCGTAGTTATCTGTACGCACACACAAGACACAACTAGTCCGGAGCTTAAAGCCCTCTCGTGAATTACGTCTCTCTCTTTTTCTCTCTCTCTCTCTCTTCGATCCGCTGGACCGTGAAATAATTGACATGCGGGATAAAGATACGAGAGAGATATCGGGGCCGCGGCTTATCCACGACGCTCCAGCTAATCGATCCGAGACTTGGTAAAAGCCCATCCGCTACAGGGTTTTTTTTAACGCGCGCCAGCAACAGACACACGCGGAAAGCGAGACAGAGAGAACAGAGAGGATTAGAGGTGGTTGTCCGGCACTACCTGCCGATTTATCGTTCGTATAAAAGGCCGGTAATTACAGAGAAAACCGGGGAGGGACCAGAGCACTCGAATCTCGAGAGCCGGCAGCACATGAGCAGCAGCGGCAGCACTGGCGCGGTTAATATCGTCAGGTCAATTTAGAATTCACGGCGTGCGACATTGTTGAGGAGCAGAGGCGCGTTCCCTCTCTCTCTACTCGGTGAAGCCGGCGACGCAGGGATTATGCAGATGCGCCGCAATTTGCGATTCGCCCCAGCATGGGCGTCTTATTAAGTTCGCTGAGCGAACAATGCGCCGAGCGCTCCATCTCTCCCGTAGGTGTTTCCAAGTGCACGCTATACTCGCCCCCTCGTATAAACTCTCTCTGCGCCTCTCCACCTCCTGCTCTCGAGTGGTTAGTTAGGGTTTTGGGGATAATGTTTTTGGCGGTCAGGCAAGTTGGTGTGTGCGGCTAAAGGATTTACTTTATGCTGTTTCGTGGCTTCGAGCTGTTGAATGAAATTTTTTAATTTTCATTAGATTCATTTGGCTTGTTCTATATAGTTCGTTGCAGGGGAAATAAGCCCAGTCTGTATATACGATTATCGGGGCTGCGTACAGTTTTAATAAACGAGCAATGAAGTGTAAAATAATGATTAAGTTTCACTTTGATGATAACAAAGTGTGTTGGAGCTGTTTGAAGCTAATGAAGTTGGGTTTGTTTGTGTATAGTCAAAGAAAGGGATGGAGTTTGGGCGTTTCGAGAGCTATATAGCCATTCGCGGTAACTATTGTTAGGTTTCTATATGGTACTGTAATTAATCAATATTGACAAATTTGAATCTCGTCAATTATGTGTTTATTATTTGGTTAAAGAGCTTTACATACAGGAAGCAATTTACTTGTATATTTAGTAAGCAATAAAAATTGTGTTTATTATTTTTACGAAATTCATATTGTTGCAAAAATTCAAATTTGAGGTTATAGTGCTGACGGATTTTCTATGATGCCTGTTCTGCACCTCTCGCACTTCAGTGCTTCAAATTTGTTGAATAGTCTCGAATATTTTACAACAGTTATAAATAGTTTCCAGTCTCGTCACAAAAATTACACTGAATTGATTTCTCGAGAAATTGACAAAAAATCCTATGATTTCAAAGCGATTGCAAGAGAGAATCAATCATTTAGCCAACTAGAAAAACCCACGGAAGTATCATCAAGTTTTCTTAACCGAAATTCCGGAATAGATATCACCCAAAAGCACCGACAAAGTGCCCAGAGAGTTAAAAAACATCAGTGATATAACCTAGGAGTTTCCGAATCAGAGGTGAAAGAGTCATTGACATTTCGCCAAGCGACAAATCGCCAAAAGTCACGATTGTC
>JAPYYQ010002141.1:0-39925 GCA_030522585.1 Anagyrus pseudococci | reverse complement strand
AAGAAGTATTTTTTACATAGCAAATAAAATCATTTTGCTTCTATTTCGGCCGGTTGCGATGGGAAATAGTAAAATTTCCTATATAATTTCTATCAGTGTGTGATATTCAGATATTGCTGTTTTTATTAATTTATTTTCAATATTAAATTTATTAAGTAGTAATTTGATTATGAACGATTTTGTGCAGGAGGCATACGTTCTGCATCATCTACAAATCTGTACTTTTCAATAAAATCTAATAATTTTTCTGCCTTTACAGGATTAATAATGGAACAACAAACACATTTAGTAGTAGCATACGAGTTTGGAAAAGATTTATCAGTTCGCTTTCATAAAAAGGAAGGGTTATAAGCCAGTCTCTTCTGATTGTAAACAACGCGATTTATATCGAGGGTTTAAATTAGAGCGAGTTGAACTTCTGGCAAATCACTTTCAATTTTCATCCGTTGGAAAAGGGCGCAGAAAGACAGAGAAAAAGAAAGCGCCGCGATTGAGATTTCGCAAACGAAAGTGTACTCGGTGAAACCGAGGCATTATTACGTCGGCAGAACGCGAGGAGAGTCAGCAGACGACGAGGGAGTTCTGCACCTCGACGTTATTACGCAAAATCAATACATCCACGTGGCCAAACTACAGAGGCAGGGCATCTCATCAGGCAAAGTTCCGAGGGACACTCCCCGCTCTTCTCGGTCGCATCTGCGACGAGTCGCAAAAATTATCCGCTAAAAGCAGGAGAGAACCATCGCCGTCGGCCGACCTTGAGCTCCGCGCAAACTTGACATTGCATTTCCCCTAAAGCCGGCACGCGACGGCTCTTTCAATCTCGCGGCAGGCTTCTCGGGAAATTGCGAGGAGACACGCGCGCGTCATACCGCTCGTTACGCTCTTGCACACTCCCTACCATTTCGAGCTCGTCTCCCAGCGTGTTGGATAAAAACTACGCGGAGAACCGGCGGGTATATTGCACAATGGCCACGCGGGGTGTACGATTGGAAACTACAGGTGTAGTAGTTCCGAGCGGGAGCTCGCCTATTACAGTGGACGTGTATAATTAGCTTTCAAATGCGGCAGGTCTGCGTTATAAAGCTGCGATGGTGGTCGTCTTCGTCGTCCCTCTCCTGCTGCAGCTATTTGGTCTTGGATGATTATTGATTGCGGGTAATTGAAAAATTTCAGTAAACCCTCGGCTTCGAATCATTTAGTTTGTCGGTTTTTTTTCAATGACCCCTCCGGCTGTTTTGCTATCGATTTTTCGCCAGCGAAAAGAAGTACTGCTTAAAACGCTCGTCATTCATTTACGATTCGAGTTAGACACTAAGAAGCGGTTTACGATTGCATAATTTATTTTTTCAAGCGTAAAAACGAATTTTCATAATCATCCGATTAATTAGACCAATTAATGCCGCTAATTTCAAGTCAAATTGGAAATTAGATACAAAAGCAACGCGTAAAGATCACAAAACGACACGTGTTCCAGGTACACACAGCAAGAGGCACAACGTCAACACAGCTCGATTTCCGTTTACTCGGCGCTGGCACGACCTTTCCATACCACTCGGCGGAATGAAACGAGACTCGGAGATTCTCGTCACGTGAGCCTTGGACTGCACGTACGTATATATAAGCGCTTACGTTAAAGCTATGCATGAAAACTTACACGAGAGCTTGCTACAGCCAGCGGTGTATATATACGTGTTCTTCCACTCTGTCGGTGTGTATACACGTGTATTAGAGGCTACTCGTTTACCAAGCCCTGCAATTCTGTACCGGGAGGGCGGACAGGAAGTCCTGTGTATTTTGTCGGAATCGTTAATACCTCGCTTTGGAGCCTGGGCCGAAGCTTAACGGCAATTTACGCGTTTGGTTTGGGAAATTTGCACTTGGTTAAACGGTTTTCGTGACTCTCGGCGGTGTTGCGACTGCTGCGATTCTCTGTGTTGCTGTAGTTTTTTAGGTTTTTTGGCAGAAAGCGAGCGTTACGAACACGTATAATAATTTCATCCTTTAAATAGTCGAGAAGGAAAAAATAGAATTGAAAAAAATAAAATCGTTTTAAAAGGAAATACAGAAGGAAAGGAATAATCGGGCAGAGTCGCGATCAACTCAGCCATCCAATGCACGAGACCGCTTAGCGCGGTAATCGAAGCGTGACCCTCTCTTCCTCAAAAAGCCAGAACGAGAGAGAGAAAGAGGGAGAAGGAGAAAAGACAAAAGCTTTGTTACGTGACCGCGGAGTGTGGCGCGTGCGTGTGTCACTCGCGCGCCCTCCCTCCCCACACACATCCCCCGGTCCCGCGAATTCCGCTCTCTCTCACTTATTTTCCGGGGTCCCGCCCAAAACGTGCACGCGCTCTTCTCTCTCTCTCTCCCACCCGTTATTACCAAACAGAGCTTCGGCTTTTGTGCTCGTTTTTTCTTCTTTTTTTTTATTGGCCTCGCGGGTTTCACGTGTGAGCGCGTCCGTCATCGCGTCTGGATCTTCGCTACCGAAATATCCTTTATATCGCTGCATATACGCTTGATAGCTATTGGCTCCCGGGTTAATGCGACGGCAAATTGGCCGCACGTGCGCGCTGATCGGGAGAGTCGGCTTTTCGCGCTCTCTCGCTTTTGCCGGATCCTTTTCGCGCACTCGCGGACTACGAGCAATAGCCGCTCGGTAAGCTGATCGGCGTAAGTGAGATTTGGATTGTATTAGGAGTAGAAAAATCTCTGGCAAATTGGGACTGAAATTACGATGATAAGATTAGGCTGAACTTTATTTTTCACCCATGTGTATGACTGCATGTGTGTGTGTGTTTTCTAATGAGACAAAATAAGACGACAGTTGATCTGTAATAAAGATTTTTCAGCCCTACCCCTCCGACGTAAGATAATTATGATGCATTCATAATTCGCCGTCTCGTGAACGTAGCACAGTAGAGAGCCGAGAGCAGTCCTCTACATTTTTCCAAAGCACAATTTTCTTTTCATCCCAAGCGTAGCATTACCCTCGCGTCGGCATTATTCTGGCCTCAACCCCCAGCCCCTCGCGGAAAATAAGTTATCACGCGCTAATCCATTTTAATTATGCATCGGCCACGCGAATCCCGTATACGTTCAATAACTCGATGTGCCTACTTTCCACCGCTCCCGTAGCTACTTGCACTTATGAAGCTCCTCCTACTCTACCTCACCGTCGACTAAATGACAAAGTAAAAAAAAATGTATATAAAAAGCGAGGACTGTCGTCAAAATTGAATAGAAAAAAAAGAGAGAATAGCCAGAAGAAGCCAAATGAATATGTTGAAGCGGCTCGCTGGGGCAAGAGGCATAGCGACACCGGTTGGTCGGCGTTTCTATTCGCGGCTGAATCGTAGGTTGCGCTAGAGACCCTCTCTCTCGCAGGCTAATGCCGGAAAATTACGGGCGGCACACGCGAGCGCCGCGATGTCAACGCTTTGTCATTAAGTCCTCGGGAGAGTCTCTCCGGCACGCGTCTACACGCGCGGGTATATGTAAAATCGCGACCCTCGCCCCACTCTGTACTATACGTTGTATGAACAGAGTGCTGAGGTATAATTGCAAGGGTCAGCCGAGGGCACGGACTAAGGAGTCGGCTAAGGTGTCCATGAACGCGTATATCGATCAAGTGACTTCTTAGAAGGGATAGACTCGTAGTCACCGGGGAAACTGGTCTCATTACGCTAATTTGTTTTTATGCGGATTACCGATTGATCGTCTTCGCGGAAATTCACGATTTATCGTGCGCCGAGATTCGTCTGCTCTCTTGACGAATGACGCATTGGGAGAGCAGACGGTAATGCTGATAATTTGCACATGGCATAATTTCAAACATTTATAAAATATATCTACGATTTTTTGTTCGATTCAGCCGATTACAAACTATTATGTATCGTTAAATCGACCCATTTTGAAACAAATCCCGGGACGCTTGCATTACCCACCGACGTGAAATAATTAACTCCCTCGTCCCGTCCGCGCCCTGGAGAGAAAATTGACTTGAAACATCGTATAGCCGCAAGACGGTTTTCTTTAGAAATTACCAGTATCAACGTCGATAGCGCATAAATAAGGAAAGAAGACGGTATATAGATGGCCTGCGAATACAAGCCAGAAGCATTTCGCCGCTGCAGCAGGTACACGACCCGGGGCGACACGTAGAGGCGGGCAGCTTACTTTTAATTATGGTCTTCTCCGGGCGCTCTTGCGCGGCTCCGAGACACCTGAATAAACCATCCGAGCGAGCGCGTGCACTTAGCCCCCCACTCGGCTCTATCGAAGACAGACAGGCGCGTCTCCAAACAGAAGCGTTTAATCGGCTTCGATCGGAACGTTTATGCGCGACACCCCCGCAGCAGCCGCCCATGAGATATATACGATATCGGAAGGAGACTGTTTTTATTGCTCACGGGAGGCGGGAGGTTTTCCCTTCTACTGCCTTCATCTGGCTTTTTCTTCTTTCTTTTTGGCTCTAGAGACGTTTTTTCGTCGTTCCCGCTGTAGCTAAGTGGATTTATATTTATGGAGATGCTACGGTTTTCAGTATACGAAGGAAATTGCTTTCGTACCTTATCTATACCTACTCCGTCTGACTTTATCGAGCTCTCTTTTTCTCTTCGTGCTCATTGTGTTTCCAAGTCTCGACAGAATAATTTCGGCTGCTGTAAGAGTAATTGGAGTTTGATTTCGCCGTAATGTTAATTATCGCTCGTACGTGGAATGGAAAAATTTTGTTTTTATATAGTTGTTACGACATCAAGAGGCAGAGCCAAACGCGAAATTAAAATTCGAGCGAGTACAATCGAATGTAAACATTACGTAAAGTCCTTCTGTAAATTGTAATGAAAAAAAATTTAATAAGCACGGAGGGAATGAAAAAACCAAACAAACGGTAAATTAATTAGGCTCTCGTTGAAAAGTCAAAAAAAGAAAAAAAAAGGGGTGAAAAGAAAAGCATACATCGCGCGTAGAGAAAACGAGAGAGAAGAAAAAACAGCTCGCCGGGCACTTGGAAAAACAACGGCCAACATTTTCAATTACGTCGTTACAGGGTCGCTTTTTTCCCCGAGCCGCGTCCACACAAATCCACTTTCCGCACTCCTTTACACTCTTTTTTCCCCCTTTTCCGTCCCGGTAAGCAACGCTCTCTCTCTCTCCGGGTGGAGGTTCGTCTACACCCAGGAGCAATTACGATCCGGTTCTCTCTCTCGCTCGCAAGTCGTGTCCCATCCACGCGTGCTTCTTTATTTTTCTATATATCAAGCGAGCGCCAGTACGCATCTTTCTTCCCGCAAAAGTCCTCCCTTTTCTCCACCAGTCCCCAGCACGAATCCCATTCTTTCTCCCTCGAGCGGGACGCTCTCATTAGCAAACTACTTCGTCGAGGAATGCGAGCAGCAGAAAGAAAGGAGGATTTTGCATTCCGTATATAATTTCGCGGCGCCGGCGCTTACCAGGGCTTCTTCTTCCTCGGTGTGCATAGCTACACCCCCCAATGTTGTATCTCTTACGCTACATAGCCGAGGCGCTCGTGTATAAGCCGGAACGAGTATATGGGATTCGCTGCGGGCCGCTCGAGCCGTTCGAGGGCCCGACAAGATGCTTCGCGCAGGGATGCGGCACCGAGGCGCACTTGGCCCCCGCTCTCTTTTAACCCTTGCCAGGCTATTATTTTTCGAGGGCTGTCGAAACGAGTGTCTTTGCGGATGGCAACAGAGGCGCATGTATGCCTGTCCCCGCTCGATCTCTCGCTTTCGCTCTTGCTCGTCATTTGCATGATGACGAAGTGCGAAATGACGCGTTTCACGTAAATGTCAACCCTTTACTGCCTCCCTGCCCTCCATCCACCATCCTATCCTCTGCTACTGGCTCTCATGATTATCCGAATGAAGTTTTGCTTTTGTGGATTGCCGTACGGGTAGGCACCAAGAAGGCGTATGCAACAGAGAGTATCGTGTGCACTCGCGAATTCCCGTGCATTGTCAGCTTTTCTTTCTTTCTTTTGTATGCATACTTTTTGTGCAGCTCGATAAAAAGCTGCAATTACGCCGTATCCCCCGAAAAAGTAAATTCAATGTCCAGCAACATTGTAAGTGCGCGACATTATATCGTTGAATCGAGAATATCCACAATATATCTCGGGCCCCTTGTCCTTCTCGCCAAGCCCGTGATTTAAGTTCACAGAAAGAGAGCTACTCCTGCCGCCCCTTCCGCAGCGGAAGGCTCCGGCAAAAATCAAAGTCAGCACACAGTCCCCCCCGGCAATTATCGCTGCAGTCACCCAAAGTACAAAAGCCAAGAAATAACCAGTCTTAGCGCACAAGGGGGCGTGAGTATAGAGGCGTCGCATTCGAGGCACGCCGACGGTAAAAGCCCGGCTAATTCGGCGGCGCGGCGCATTAATGAGGCAAAGAGACGTATAACTGCACCCGCGCGCGGAACTCACGTGCTCCGTGCGCTACCTAGGCGCTACGCGCTGTCCACGAACGAAAATTACCGAGTCACCGCGCGCGCCTATACACACCGACTCCCTTCCAACCCTCGAGGGCCCTGGATTATACGCCGATGTCGCGAGCGAGCGTTTATTTGATGCAACGAGCACACACACTGTCCGTAGGCTAACGTGCTGTATTTTAATTATCTGACTTACTTATAAGGACGGCGGAAAGTGTTGGGGAAAGGTTGAATGCTTAAGTGGAATATTGATCGTTATCTGCGCCTGGAAAATTTTAAACACGCACACGCTTACTGCCTGATCCTGCATCGTTACGTATGCGCACGGGGTGGCTGACGTTTGAGGAACGGTTAACGAGTTCCCTTAACATTATGAAAATGTATCTTTGCTCGGAGCAAACTTTTGACTTTTTTCCATCTGTGTGTTTATAGAAAAATGCGCGTGTTTACTTTGAAACGTATTTGTATATAAGAGATCGATCAATCAGGAAAGTTACGCTGCAGCCTAGATTCTACGGTGAAACGAAGCTGCAGCGAGAGCCAACACACCGATAATGTGTAGATATCTGATTCACCTCGACCGAGGCTCTTTCTCTCTCTCCGCTTTAGAGTACGCATCGCAGCGGCAATCTCCCCTGGGGGTAGTACCAGCAGGCCCGCGTCGTCTGCGGCAAATATTTTTACGGCCACCTCTTTAGATCAGCGCGATTTCGAGAGCAAATGTGCATTTTTTATCCATCCCCCACGCACACACACCCCACTATAGCTTCTCTCTCTCTCTCGATCCGTGAGCGATGGCCAAGCGCGAAGCTATCGTTCTATCGGTGATTTTTCTCCTTCTCGAGAGCCTCCACGGAATCTCTCCTGCACGGACAATTATTTCGGTGCGTTAGGGTGCGGCTTCCTTCCAGCGCCACCCCTCCCACCCTGTTTTTCAGTCTGCCACGGGGGAGAAACGCGATAGCGCCGGGACACTCGTTTATATATATATATATATATATATATATATATATATATATATATATTTTTTCCGGAAAAAATGAGGAAAACAAACAGTATGGTCTGCTAATGTCTATCGAGACGGAGCAGATAAGCGCGGGCCATTTGTCACGAGCCATTGATTTCGGATAATGCCCGGCTGAGTTATATCTCTCTTTCTCTCTGCTTTGCGCTTATACGGAATTGTCGAGAGAAATCTGAAAAAGATAGGGTTCTCGTTTAAACTGCTTCTTTTTTATTTAGTTTTTTTTTTATTTCGCGTGCTTTATTCGACTTTTTCCCTCTTTTTTTTTTCGTTAAGTATACGGTGATTGAAATTACGCATTTTAGGGGAAAAAGTCGTGCGTACGTTGTTGAGGGGAACCCCCTTTTTTCGAGAGTATCCATTCAACGTTCAATGTCGCTGTCTAAAGTGATTTTTTTTCCAGGTTCCTTTAGCCATGGGTCTCCAGTGAAAAATTAAGTGGTAAATAATGACGTCAATTAAGAGACAGACGCGCGTATACACAATGTATATCCGATTCCATAATAACCGATCGACCGTATAGCGTTCGAATGAAATAAATTCAAAAGTCTGCGCAGCCCGTAATACAGGGAATCATATTTATAAATTCGTACAAAGAACTTAACCGATCGACGCGCGGTATGATTGATAATTAATCCGAAAAATTGTTTGCTCACGAATCAGCAGTGCACGTATACACGTGCCCATCCTCTACCGCCCATATTCAATTCGTTCCGGACGCGTGAAATCCTTCTGTACCCTCGAAAACACATGTGCATCTATACACACAGAGATCAATTTTCATCGGTGCATCGTCGGGGCCCGAGTCACAGGCGTGTATCAAAATCATTCATTGTCATTGAAATTGCCGAAAATATGAAAAGTCCATCAGGCTAATAAAATCATTATTAACCCTTTGAAAGCGGCCGTATATACGAAAACGGCATTCGGCCGATGAGCCTGCCGTAGCACAAGACCGCTGCACCGATCCTACACCCTACTCTCTCCCCCCCCTCACCGCTCTCTCCCTATTTCTCCTCTAATCGCATCAGGCCAGCGATGCGTCCGATGCTTTGGCCCAATCCAAATCAATTAATCTCGAGCGTGACACGTTTGCTCAACCAGCCGTGCGCGCAAACTCATCAAACCGCCCTACGCTCCTACTCTCCCTCCCCCTCCACCATCCTCCTCCCCTTTCTCGTACTTCCCCCTCCCCTCCCCATCTCGTCTCTATATCTCTTGCCCTCAATTTGCAGCGCATACAGACGGAGAGAGAGAGAGAGAGAGAGAGAGAGAGAGAGAGAGAGAGTTCCGAAGCCGGGGAATTCTGCGCACGGCAAATATCGCTCCCTAATTATGTATCCGTCGTACTGCCGCCCTCGCAGGTCTGCGCGTATTCGTATCCTCGCGCGCTGCCAGTGGTAGACGGGACCAGCTGACTCTCGCCTTCGACGCGCTCGCTCGGTATGCGCGCGCGATCAATTTGCCCCCCTCTCCCCCCTTGACTTGCTATACAGCCGGACTCGATCAGTCACTATCTGCCAGCGCGTAATACGATATACCCTCCCCTATTCCCCCCATCAACCACCCCCGCGTAACCCTTTTTCCTGAATTTCTGACGCGGTCGCATATGGCTCTCGCTGCATTTGCTCGCTATGAACGCGTACGGGGTCATTGCAGACTCCGAGGAATATAAGCCATTGGTCGCGTGCTTAATCCGACGTTCAGTGGCCGCGAGGCAATCCTTTGAGAGAGACACGCCGGGGCAGACGTACGGTCCCCTTTGCCGTAGGCGTTGACCGACACACAGTACGGACCTCCCTTCCCCCTTTGCAATGTCGCGCGCTTCCGCCTGACTTTGTAGCTCGAGGTGCAGTCTGATACAGGCGTACGGACGAGAGCCTATCTATTGCTTTCGACTTGTGTAAATATAGCCGAGCTTGAAAAATCGAGTATACGTCTATGTGCTTGTTTGTTGTAGCCCGAGGGGCAGAGGATGTTGATAGGTCGAATTAGGCCTGTGACGGACAATTTGTTGTCAGCTGTAATTAATTGTCGTACCGCTCTCGATTTAGGTGGAGCCAGGGTAATTTCGTGCCTTTTTTTCTCGTTTTCTTTACAACAACCCTCGATTAATTCTTACGACTCAATTTATAGCTTCGAGCGATCAATTGACTGTTTTGCATTAAAAATGCAAGGGAATTCTACAGTAGTTCCATGAACGCGACAATTATGTATCGCACGTGTTGGAGGTCGATATTAAAATTATTGTATAATTAGCGAACAATTTGCGTTAATCTCGCCTGTACGTACGCGTACACCGAGTTTTACAAAGTTTCACGCGATAGACTTAGAACGAGCGACAGTCCGTGGCATTAATTACGAAATTATAAATCAGCTTCACCTCCTGCGCCTTTCATTAAAAGCTCAATATTTTATAAAACGTACCCTCTTGCGCCTTTCCCCGTCAGACTATACACGGATCACCCGAGTACAGAGTTCATCCTTACAGCCTGACGCATTGCACATGAGCAGGAGTGGTATTACACAGTCAGCAGCAACCCTCTCGATCGTGGCGCTGTTCGAAGGGGGTGGTGTGGGTTATCGGCATCTGGTGCGCCCACTGGCCAGCCTGTTCTCTCATCTCTCCCTCTCATTACATTCCCTTTCCCTTTCGTCCATCACACCCACAGAGCGAGAGTAGAAGAGGGAGAGAGGAGTGTGCTGTGTAGGTATAGGACGACCCCCTTGCTCGCGCGCAAAGTGCTACCTTCTATGACCACGCGATATATTTATATTCGTTTCGGCCGGACGCTCCGACACATGACACGCCGCACGCGACCAACCTACATCGGGCCGACGAGGGGACAGGCTTTCATTATGCACACACACACGAGGATGAGCTATGATTAGGCGCAAGGTGGCCCTCTCGGCGCTCTTATTGCGCTTTATGGAAAAAAAAAAATTTGGAAACTCTCGTGTGCGTTTGTTCGCGCCGGCTCTCTTTCGGATATGGAATTAAGTGCGCTGGAGCCTGGAAGACACGCCTGGTATTATGTACGCTGGCTGATTTGGTTAAGCGGTAGGCTGCTCACCCGCGAGCTTGCGTAATCGAATTGCGAAAAACAAACATGATTATTGGGCGTAGGTGAGGGAGGAGAAAACAGTTGTTCAGAGAGTTCGCGGCTTTTGAGGTCTCGACGTCTTCGGGGCACGTGCCACACTAAAAACAGGTTTATCATTAAAGGTTTGATGAAAAAAAAAATAATAATTCACCGTTTAACATTGAGATGTCGCTTGTAACAGCTTTACTCTCTTCTAAAACACCGAAATTAACGAGTCTGCGAACTTTTCTTTCAACTCCATCGTTTTGAACTGCTACACTTAGATATGCCATATCCTCATTAATAGTCATGCTCTCTTTACCATTAAACTAAACTAAAAAAAATCGCTAAAGACGCTCTCTCAACGCCCCCGAGATAAGGTAATCTCACCAAAGAAGCGGCGGCCCCTAAGCATTTAACAAAAAAAAATCTCTTTTCCAACTTTTGATGGAATCCTAATCTTGATGAATCCCGAACATCAGGGTACCAAAAAAAGTGGAAAGGTCCGTTTGAAAAGAAGAGAGCTGCTCTTCATTACTATCCGGCGTCGCCATCCTTTCCACTTATACATCTCTATCTCACCGGTAGGATCTCTCGGTCATTAGGAAAGTTCCGCGTGTATAGGTGGGAAGGCAGGAACGTCGGTTCTCAATTAACGGCCAGCGAGTCTCAAGTCCGAAATATCGTCGTCCCTGAAAAGTATCCCTTGGCTCTTCAGCTGCTATACTGCTGGCTCGGCTTTTCTCGCGAGGAAATCTGCATGCGGATCGACGACTCTAGATCGACTTTCCTGATGTTTAGGATCGAGGGTGGGTGGGGGGTAAGGAAGAACAGCCGAGGACAACAAAAGCTCTCGTTTGGCTACTGCGACACCCGCTGTGACTCGAGACAAAAGCTCCCACTCTCTCTGTATTCCGCTCTGTACTCCTTCGTCCCGCTTCTGCTATCTTTAGGTATCGCGGATTCTCCAGCCCCGTCTATGTAGCTGTCCTCCCACTCGACGACCCCAGTGTGGACTTCATTTCCTCCTTTTTTTTGCATCAGACTTTTTCAACTCTCTTTCTCTCTCTTGAGCTTCTCCTCTTGCGTCTTCTGTTCGCTAGGCTTGTTAAAATGTATTGCTCTGGTGCTTTACGGTGGAGCGTACAGTGATGATGATAAACGACCCGGGCTACTGAAATATTTTTCCGCGCCGGGTAACGCCGATGTTTTTGAAGTCTATTGTTTTTTATCGTCTTTTACGCGAGAGGAAATAAATTGCAGTTTACCAGAGAGGCTTGCGCGCGCGCTCTCTCTCTCTCTCTTTGCTTCATTTGTCATTTCACGTTGGAAATTACAGTGCGCTTGAATTATTTAGAATGTTCTCAACTCTATTGTTGTATCCATTTATTTAACCGTCTGCTTGACACTACATTGATAAGATTTCCATTAGCCTTGAATATTTTATACGAGCAGATTACAAAACGATTAAAATTGTAATCCGTTGTAAACAATACAGAGAGAAGGATATTTTCAACCGTAAGAGAAAAATAAAACGGGATAATCGTGCGGTTGTATAAAGCTGCCAATAAAGCATAAAAACAAATGAAAACATTTTACGAAACGTGTGATTTAGATATAGGTCGTCGTCGGGGTATAGAGTAGGCGAAGATGGATAGGCTGAAAAATTAGTCGTTGCCAATGGTACAATTACGCGCGCCGGGGCACATAACGCTCGGGCTAAATGATGCACAACGAGAAAATCCTTCGGTCATCAGCAGCGAGTTGCGTGTGCCGCGTGCGCATATGATAAAAACGAGGGAGAGAGAGAGAGAGAAAAAAAGTGGGTTTAGCAAAGTGCGGTTATAAGGAGATACGCTGTAGGAGATTTGCTTCTTTCGGAAATGGGAGAAGTTATAAGTGCCCTGCGTCACTCCTCTTTCTCTCTTCTCCTGCGCATACGTTGTTATTTAAATTAGGCCAATGAACCGCTATAGCGCGTAGTATAACTTCTCATCTCTCTCTCCTCCCTCTTCTTCTCACTGACGCTCTTTTCTCGCTGATGATCGCAGCGTTATACTTCCTTTATTATTACAGATCTCGCGCAATTTTCTGCCGCTGCGCAATGAGTCTAACCCCCTTTTTCATTCGAGCCTTTTAGTTTTTCCGAGATATAGTATACATATATCCAAGAGCGAACTGCTGGAAAAAAGATTGATCGTATTTTAATGTTCGAATCGGACGATTTACGTTTTGCCTCATGCGCTGTTGTGCACTATAACTTTAGAATATACGGCTGTCGCACGAGATTATTGAGCTGATCGTTTATGTTACAACCAAAAAAAGTTTGTTACTGTAAATTAAATATTACAAATATCCATAAACAAATGTTAACTGGTTAATTTACTGTGGCTACTACATAAACACCGATTATCCATGAAAACAAATTTAAAATCAATACAGCAGCGCATAATTCGTAATTAAATTTATAAAATATAAAGACTATAAGTACACGCTCTCGGTAAAATTCAATGTGCCATTCTACCGAGCCATACACAAACGCGTCTAAGTAATGTTTACGCGCGGCGGCCTATCATAATTCGTAATTTGTTATAGAAGCCAGACAGGTCCCGATATACGTCGGTCTCGCGTATAGTCGTGAGCAACGGTAAGGCACAGGGACTAACAAGAAGCCGATCAAAACACGGATTATCGCGTCGCGGGGATCTCGAGGCCGAAGCTCTCGGCATAATCTTGCCCGATCGCATCATCCGGCCGGCATGTCCAGCAGCATCTTTGACTCGTTTATTTTTCGCCAGATCGGCCATCTCGCCTAGTCCGTAATAGCTAGTTCCCCCGTCAACGGCTAAAGACACGTGTCTAAGCGCTAGAGAGAGAGAGAGACCCATACCTTGAAGGCGCGATCGTCCGTTGCCGCGCAAGGTCGCTACCGACGACGAGGGCGGCTCCTTCGCTCGATTATTATTTTCCGGGAGCAACAGGCACTGGCTTAACGGGACTTCCCCCCCCCCTTTCTCTCTGGCGATCGCTTAGGCTTGCGTTATATACAAATTGCACCTTCCGAAGCCGGAATCGCTGCGACGAGGACGACCGGCTCCGCTGCGAGCGAGCGAGCGAGAGAGATATGTCCCGTAATTGCCTAGAATTTGCCGGGCCACCCGAGACACAGAGCGTACACGCGTGCACACGTGCTAACGGATGTGTGCAAACGCGATATCGGCGGCATGCATTAATCCGACGGTTATTATTCCGCTGTTTACAACGCACTCGAAATAAGTTTCGTTCTTCTTTTTCTCAATGTTTTTGTAAACAGTCTGTTTATGCGGGAAGGTTTTTGTCGTCGATGTATATATGAGGAAATCGGTTTTATCCGAAAAATTGATATTGCGAGGAACGGCGCACGCGCGACAAGAAAGCGGACACGATTAAGAAATTTGAATAATGTAACTATATAAAACACTTGATTTGCATGTAAAACAGACGAGAGAAAAATAGAGAGAGAGAAGAGAGAGAAAAATCGAGGTTAGAGCTTGCGCCATCGCTTGCGCAGAAGCAGGCTCTCTGCTGCGCGTCCACACGCGAGTCAGTTGGGCTCGCGTTCGCTTCCAAATCTGGGGAGACTGGCCGATCCGTCGCATACACATACATATCCATATGATTGCCAGCCGCTGCGCCTTTGTACTTATTATGCGAGCCTAGCCTACTGCGATCTTACGTATGCGCGCGGCTGCTGAGGAGGCGGAGGAAAGATCGATCGAGCAACGAGTGATTGTCCTCTCGGCAAGAGGGTTAGTATATACACGTGTATTGTCGTAACGAGCATTATGCTCGTGTATTGTTGTTCTCCTGGGCTGTTCTTGAGTTGTCAAGCTCATTTTTACGAGAACAGCCTGGTGTAATGCGCGAGATGGAGGTGTTGGGTATGGTTGTTACGGTGCGCGATGGTTAATTGTAGGATGAGGCAAACCCTGGTTTAATAGCCCACGGTGCTTTGACGCCAAGGAGAATCGAGCGTATTTTAGCGGCAATAATAAATGTCAAATAAAAGGCGCGATAGCAAAAGAGATGAAAATCAATTCAACAAATGCCGAGCCGATAAACATTGTATCTGCATAACCCATAAGCCGAATTGGCACGAGGAGAGCTCTTTTGAGCAATCGTCGAATAATAAATTTTCAAATAAACCGCATTCCTCCATAAATTAAACGGATTGCACTTTACTTTTTTTTTTGCACAATTTGCACTAAATCTCGGTGATACGTCAAAGTAAAAAAAAGAAAGGAAAGAAAAAAGAAGAAAGAAAAAAAAGCGTATTAAGTCGGTGCCGATAAGAATAAACAATGAGCTCTTAATCTTCTCGAGATTTATTTCCATATTTCTCATAATAAATACACTCCGGCTGCATTAATGAACGAGTTAAACGAGGTTGGGTAGGGGGAGGGGGAGCAATGGAAAAAGGCCGAGATTTCATTATCGCGACAATAAAAAGTGAAGCGGCACGACGCGACAACGACAGCTAAAAAGGAGTATAGTCTCCTCCCGAGAAATAATACCAAGGAGGATGGGGGGAGGGTTATTAGACACTAGTCTCCGGACTGTGCGCTCGTAACCCGCATATGGCACTCAAAGCTCGATCGCCCGTAGGAAATGAAGAAGAAGAAAAAAGAGAGCAGAGCGAGTAGCGCGTCTTGGCTCGTTGGGCCCGTTTGGTCGTTTTACAACCAGTGGACGGGGGAGTCGATAAAAAAATGTTTAAATCCACAGAGGACTGCTGCCGCTACTGCCCCGGCGAAATTGTGCTACTTTATGCACTAGTCCAGTTCTCCTCGGCTCTCTCTCTCTCTCTGTCTTTCGTTTCTTTATATATCCGCTACACCCTCGCCTAAACTCCTGCTGCCTCTTTCGCCAGGCCACTACTTAACTTTACGAGCTATACAGCTCGAAAAATTTCCCTTCGCGAAAAGAGAGCGCCGTCATCGGCGTAGCGGTAGCGGCTCTTTAGACGCTGCTCGCCTCTCTTTCTGCTATACGCGCGCCTGCTCGCCCGAGACGAATGTCGCGATATAAATTTTTAGCCGGCTAAACCCTCCTTGCTTATACCTTAGTTGTATGCGTTTTTTTTTTGCTTCCGAGTCGAGTTGGCGTGGTGATTCCGCGCCGGGACAATTACCCGCTGAAAGGAAAGTGCCGTGTGGCGCGCGAACTAGCTGAGGAACAAAGATCGTAAAATTCACGAGAGGGCTATTTACGCTGCGTCGGCTCCTGATGATTTTTCTCTCTCCGTTTCGTCTGTTATTCATTTTTTTCCTCTACTCTCTCTGTTTTTTTTCTTTTTGTTGGCCGCCTTTGGCCAATCAATTTTCAATGCTCGTTTCTTTATTGGGTTATTTTGGGGCGCGCGGGAAAAATGGAGAAGTGAAACCGGTGCTGTGGAATTGGAACTCTCTTGAAGAAATGTTCGGTTAAAATCGAAGGGGAGTCACTTTTGTTGCGGAAGACGAATTGGCGGTTCTAAATAAGGATGGTTAATTTTGTGTAAATTGCTTACAAATACATTAATTCCTTCTTTTTTTTAATCAAAAATGATCAGCTCATTACTTGCGATAGAAAATTTAAAAAAAAAGAGAGACAAAAAGAAAAAGACGGTTAATGAGTAGTACTCAAAATAACGGGGGGAGGGGTGGATAAATGAGAGATTCATCGAAAGCAGAAGAGAATTTTGCAATCGGCATCCTCGCAACCGCCAACTTGGTTCAACTCAATGCTAATTCACTATAATTAAACGACCGCGGCGTAGCCGTACTTGGTTCAATCTTTGCATACGGCTCTCTTTGCAATCGGCTAATTAGCGGCTAATACACTTTGCACATCTGTAATTTAACGAAGCTGGCGAAACGCCGTTGCTTTATGTACATCGCGTTGTGACGTCTCTACGTGGAATCATTGCTCGTACAGTGCTTATTCCAGGTCTACAGTGTCTCTTTGTACATACGCCGAGATTACGGATCACGCTAACTTTTTTAAAAAAAAATCGCGCTTTTTTTATTTATTTTTCTTTTTAAACACACTGAAAGCATTATTACCAATATTGAATGAACGTCGAAAACACGATGAAGACTTTTCTGCAAAAATGAATAAAAGCAGGACGCGTGTGTGACCGTATGTGTTCCTCGTGATAAAAGAGAGCGCCGAAGCCCCGCGATTTTCCCGATTATTAATAATCGCGTTATGAGCCTCGGCCTGGCGAAAAAGGCCAATGACGGAGAGTTCAATAAATCATAAGTGCATATCCAGCGGGTCCGGGGCCTTTAAAACGCGACATTTGCCCTCCCCCTATAGCCAGCTTGTGTATATATGCACACGCCTGGACGCGCGTGACTGTTTAATAAAGTCCGACTGATCCGGGTGAAATGAAGAGTCGCCGAAAAATCATGAGGCGCCATCGGGATATTTTAAAAAGCTCGCGCAGCGAGTAAAGCTCGAATTTCCGTTCATTTCGCCGATGCAAAGCTAATCAAGCTAATCTGCTGGACACGCGCATCTCGTTTAATGGGAGGCAAGTGAGAGAGAGAGAAAGCTCAGGCCAGATAAGCGCTTCGACGTCATTGCGAGCGACAACCTAGGGACGTAGGTGAGTGGGGGTGGGGGGTGGAAGAGTAGGCCGCAGGCAACGCACCGAAATATGCAAATGAACGGACCAGTCGGACGCATGTCGTCACTCTCGTCATTACTCTGCCGGCAGCGCGATGGACGAGGAGAAGGAGGAGGGGGACTGGGAGGCTATTGTTTAGGCGATCGGGGACCGCGCGATAATGAAAATACCAGGATCGCCGGGAATGGCGGAGTAGAGGCGCACACTGCGAGGGAATAGGACGAGCGGGACAACGACTTGCTCGGCCGATCATTATGCTCTTGACCGCCTCCCTCTCTTCGTGCCTCCCTACCAACTCGTCTCGTGTATACGACTGACGGCTGATATATATGTATATATAGAAATATGTGAATGTTAGGGCAGGCTGTGCTTTGTTCGAGAAAAATTTTCACCGGGCATTCCGGAAATACTAATCGTAGATACGTCGCTTCGAGTCCCGAGAGCTTTTGCCCTGGAAAATGCTTGGGGAGGGCAAGCCATAGTAGACGACGATGGAATGTTTCGTCGAGTCTTTGATCCGCCGCGACTTTGTCTCTTTGCAACTGTTACGATTTGGTTGAAAAAAAACAAAGTATTGCAAAACAAAAAGAAAAGTCGAAGAATTTCGCGTTTACCGATTTCCAAATATATCCATGTATTCCACCGGTAAGCTTGTCAGTGCTACAATAGCGATAATTATTCAACACCGCGAATTTCGCACGTAATCGAAGAACAAATCCCAAAACAATCATCACTCCCAGACTCAGGCTTCTTTCTCACGCGGCAAACGATACCAGAGCGTTCAATTCCAAAACGTTAATACAGTTGTTATCGCGCGTGGAAGAGCTTCATTTGGCTTATACCGATATACATCGCGCGCGCCGATCGTATCACACACTCGTCGCTCGGCGTATCAGGTACGCGGAAGTGCATCGAAGAATGGCAAGCGCATCGCTGTCGGGAGTGAAAAAAAAGACCTCGCACATGTGTGCGCGCGCTGTGGCTCTTTCTTTATTTCTCTCTCATTTCGGTCACGGATCGAGTACGTGCGAAACTGCCCTCGGCCTTTATAAGGCTGTGACAGCCGATTGCTTATATACACCGTAGACACTTGCAGTCGCTGCTCCTCATCGATTTTCAAAGCGCCTCCTCGTGAGAAACTTGGCGCGTCGCGCGCGTGCGATGTTTACGCCACGACGATTGTCTTATCCGCCGCGTCTGTGTGTGCGTATCACAATGCAAGTGAGAGAGAGAGAAACGTTTAATGATATCGATTGCGCTTCCCTTGGCTGTTTATCCTTCGATTATTGTTTCGAAATCCGCAAACACCGGCTTGTGTGTATTGATAGGGCTCTGTGATTGGATCGGTAAATTACTTGTTGGCTGTGATCGATAAGCTTGCGATTACGGACGCGTATGCGCGTATGTGTGCATGTGTTACGGCTAATGAGGTTTAAAAATAACGTAGCTTCACATTGTTTCGCGTAAATTGATCGTTCGCGAATGCGCGCATAATCAGCCAATCGATTTGAATAAAAAATTTGTTTTCTCTCACTCACTGCTGCTCGGGCATTCGGGAAATCTTAATCAGCATCGCGTAAAATTGATACCGATGTAAATCATCCTCTCGAGCAGTGAGAGATCACTTCTGGCTTTACATATTCCATCCATTATAATCAAGCGTTGCTCGGGTTCCCTCTCTCTCCCTCTCGGCTTAATTATTCAAAAAATCATGAAAAAACACTTTCCGATAGGCGCATACTGAATAAGCCTGCCCGCTCTCTGCATAACCTCCCGAGACCATAGTCATCGTGTACACACACACACAGGCAGTGCTCCAGTCGGTATAACGAGCTATCTAAATTACGCTCGCGATGGGGAGGGCCCTTCAACGGTAATAGCGTTCGCGGGTACCGAGTAAGAGAGAGAGAGGGGCTCTATATATTGAAAACGGCAAGGCAGCAGCAGCGCAGGGCGCACGCGTGCAGAGCAATTCTCAGCGAGGCCGAAAATTCGAAAGCAACGCGCGACTAGGACAAACAGCGGACGTGTATACACGCCGCAGCAGCAGCAGCGACGTACGCCCGGAATAATATCGCCGGTGCAATCATATTACGAAACGGGCAAATACAGTAGATAGATAGAGTGAGAGAGAGAGGGAGCTTTGGGGGATGCAGGGGCTATATGCGCTTGTGTGTGTGTGCCTGTATGCGCTGAATAATGCATTGTTGATGCAGCTAATGCACGCGTCAGCTATCGGCAGTCATCGCGTCTCGGCGGCCCGCCGAGAGCAAGGGGATGCATCGCTTCTCTATATACCCTTCCATCTCTCTCTCTGGCCCGTGTAATTGAGGGCCGCGCGCCCGCGTGGCGGCCAGCCGCGGATTGTTTACGAATCAGAGTCATCCTCGGCGCATCGGATATGACCACTCGATCCCGCCGACCCGTCCTTTCCCGATGCTCATGCTGATGATGATGATGATGCGATGCTGGCGAACTTTGCCAGCGCGTTAGCCTCGTTGCTTTGCGTGTAACGTTACACCCTGTATATGCACGTAGGAAATTCGCGGATGTCAAGTGGTGAGTGAGAGCTGCTTGGATGGCCGGGGTGCGATGTCGGCTGCAATTTTAACGAGTTCGCCGCCACGCGATTGGGGCTGGCTTTCGGGATGTACGAACTTATCGCGCGGGCTCGCGCCGATGTTCGCGAGCCGAGTGAGAGCATCGAGTAATTGCATGATTTTTTAATGAAACGCGCTTTTAATTGCGATACAGCCTCGCTGCCCCCCAGCGAAAGCTCATCGTCGATGGCGCGCTATACGTTTGCCCCCCTCCCCCTGTGCCTCGTATTTACTTTGGATTTTTGAAAGCGCGATCTAGGGGATCAAGCCCTCCCCGGAGAGCGTAGACCCCCTATCAACCCCCGCGTTTTCCCGTTATTTTCGCGGAATTAATTAACTGTTATTAATTACTTTCTCCGTTTTCGCCTCTTAAATATACGTTTTTCGCAGCGCCGTGTAAAATGTTTTAACGAGCCCTATACATTGTTGTACTGCCCTTCCCCCTTCTATACGTGTACACAAGTTGCGTTTACAGCAATTATTAATCAAAATTGCATTTCTGAGAATTGAAGCGAGATTGGCGAAGGGTAGCAGAAGAAAAGCCGAGAGCCGGGGCTTTCTGTGTATTAAAGTTCTTCATCGGGTATCTAGATCCACACGTTGGGCTATATAATCAAAGAAAAAGCACAGCTCTCGAGAAGAGGGAGGAAGGGGAAGAGGAGGAAAGGAGAGAGGAGAGAGCGTCAGTGGTGCGTTCTCAATCCTTGCCTAACGAACAATTTATTTTTCTTCCTAAAGAAACTGCGACGAAACACCGATCGGACTTGCTTTAATTGGCTTTAATTCCAAGCAATTATCTCATATCCCTTCGAGTGGTAGAGAAGACGTTTTTAAATTATCTTAAATTCGTCGCTCGCCGTAGGACGTCCTCCAATTACCCAAGTATCGTGATTCAAGCAGAGCATCATCATCACGCAGCTGCCAACTCTCTCTCTCTCTCTCCTTCTCTCTTTCTTTGCCCTTCAATGCTCAGGCACGCACACACTGTGTCTCGATTTTACTGGGCACAACAATAAACCTCGCCAGTGCCTATATACCCGCGCCCTGTATACATATGAATTATGTAACTCGTGATCGCTACACAAGTGCCTTACAGCTTGCGCTTCTTCTTCTACTCTCCTACGCGCTAGATATGACACCGATAATCGCATAGTCACCTGCCTCTTTGTTTTCTTCTACTATATTGTTATTACGTTATTGCCTCTCGAGCGTACGCTCGATAAATAAAAGATTCGCTTGTAAGCTCTCGGTCTGATTCAGCCTCTGTGCGCATATGAGCATATATAGCTCTAACCCACAGCACTGCAGTGCTGACACGCGTGCACGCGTATAACGCTGCAGCGAAATAAAAAGCTCTCCCGGAGGAGCTTTTTATCGCTGCGACGCATCAGCTGGGCTTTATGTCTCTCGCGCGCAGGTCGCGCCGGCAGTTACTACAACCGTCCGAATCCGTCTTTACAATAATTTTCTTCCTCCACGCCCGGTGTTTCGCTCGCTGGGTAGGGTGGGGGGGTGACCGGGTGTCGGCGAGAGCTTTTCTCGAGCAGCCGAGGGAAAAACGGCAGCAAATATCCGGCCAGTCGCGAACACGAGGGGTCGTCGCGAGGCAATCGGTTTTCCCTGTCCCCTACCCCGTCTTGACTCTTCTCGGAGTGACCGGAAGCGAGTGCCTCTCGAGGCCAGGGTCTTATCTGATTTCCGACGGCCGGCGCGTCGTACGTGCGCGCGCCCAACGGCCTGTAGCAGCAGCCCAGTTGCTTTCACGGAATATAACTTTGGACGTGATTTCCCGTCGCCTCTCTCTCTCTCTCTTTTTACCCGCTAGACGCCACATTACTTACGGTATATTTCGTATAAACCTACGGGTTTTACGGCCGATCGGCATGTCGCGTAGTAGAGCCCCGCCTACTCTGCCGAAGGACCTGTTCGTATAGTACACTTTCCGCTTGGAGTGCCTCTCCTTTTCTCTAGGCGGGTTAAATGAGCCGAGGCTTTTCATTTTCGATGTGCACTTGGCTACTAAAGGTGAATTTTATTAGATGTCGACGGTGTTGATTCGTCATCAAGTCGTCGAGGATTTATATTTATTTGCCGTTCAAATCGTTTGACTATTTAACGAAACACTCTTTTCCGAAAACCTTGACATATGTACAACTCGATTACTCAATTTGACAATTTCCTAATCTCGCGCGTTTAAATCCAGCTCCCTGAAACAATTCCACTCGCCGATAAATCAGTTATCCAAATAGCCCCAGCAGCGGGAGAGCAGCTTCACTTTTAATCCATCTCGCTCTTGCTCTCCTTCACAAGCTCATCCCTTCGCCTCCCCACATACTCCCTCCGCCGCGTATACTCGGTGAGCGCGCGAAGCCCATACGTCAAGCGACGCAGCTAAATCTTTTCCCCTTGTCTCAAATTACACGCTGTAAACATTTCCAGGTTTTCTTTGTGCTTACATGTATATACATATACGGCCGAGAGGCTACTATATATACGACATCGCCGAGCTTATACGCCTGCAAGAGCAGAGAGAGACCCGCGTCCCGGAGAAAGCAATATAGAGGCCGAGCGAGAGAAGGTCGTATATGCGTGCACACAATGCTTCGCCTCTTCTGCCTCTCTTCGCGAAAAAAGGGCCAATAAATCGTGACGTCACGAGCAGCAAGACTCTCCTAACTCCGTCGCGCTGCGGGCCCACGGAGAATCGCGTCCGCAGCCCCCCCCCCCCCCCCCCCCCCGTTCCACCAATGCGTGGCTTTAATTTTCCGACTTTTCCAACGACAGCTCGGCCTTCCGGTACGAGGACATAAATTTCCCCGAAGACTGCGAGAAGTCCCTCTTCGTATACGTATACGCAGGAACGAGAGGCTAAGGGTGGTTGTGGAGGGCGGGGGGGGGGAAGAAAATCGGTGCGCGCCCGGCTAATTGCCGGCTGCGCTTGCTTTACCCCCCTCTCGCTGTCTTGCCCTCCCCCTCGGTTACGTAGACTCTCAGGGAAAAGGGAATCCTCATTAGTTGCATTCTTCCCCCCTCCCCTCAGCCGCCACCCCCTTCCTCCTTCTCGTCGTTATAGCCCCTGACTATATCTCTGTCTTTTGCTTCCTTAGCTTAAGGAGAGCGGCAGCGTCGGCGGCATCTCTCGGACTCGTTGTTTCCGCGGTGGACAAGTGGATATGTCGGAATGTAATTTCGCCTTGGCTAAAATCCCTCTCGGCTTTCTCGGCGTCTCTCTCTCTCTCTCTCTCTCTCTCTCTCTCTCTCTCTCGGCATAGCCGCTCTCCTTATATTAGCTCTATCTCTACGGCTCGTTCGCCCCGGCCGCTCTCCTCTCTCTCCTCGTCCTCTCTCGTCGTCTCCTCTTTTTCTTTGTTCAACAGCCATAGCTGTGCTACTCCTGTGCTGGTGCTCTGCTGCTGCTGCTACTGCGTTTTTTTTGCCTTTTTTTTCATCGCTACGCACACCGGTAGCAGCGACTGGTGCACCTATAAAACCGTGCCTCGCCATTATATTGAGAGAGAGAGAGAGAGAGAGAGAGAGAGAGAGAGATAGAGGTAGCCAAGTGCAAGCGGTGGAGCAGCAGCCGTCTTCCTCCCGTATATGGGGGCCCCCTACAGCTTTTCCTCTTCTTTTCTTTTCCCATGTACCATTCTTTCTTTCTGCTCGCTGCTGCTGCTGTTATAGCTCCCGCTGCAGGGAGGAGAGAAGCTGCGAGGAAAGAGGCAGTGGAAAGGTATACGTATAGGAGAGAGAGCTAGTAGTAAAACTCTTTGAATCGTTATTTCTTTCTTTTTTCTCTTTTTCTCTCTCTTTTTTTTATATTTTTAAAATCTTTACGACTGCCCTATGTAGTTCGCGTATTTTTTTTCTTCCCCCTTTCTTTTGATTATTCAACGAGAATTTCATCTGCGTAAAATTATACAGAGAGAGAGAGAGAGAGAGAGAGAGCTTGGCACATGCTGCGCAGTGTATTATTTTACTGCATGAGTGGTAGAAATTTAATTAAAATTTTATTTTGATTTATGAGTTATATTCGGGAGAGGAGAGAGAGAAGGAGCATGAAATTGACGTAAAATCACGGTCGGCGCAGCGGCGAAAAATGTTTAGTTATAATGGTTTATGGGGGGGGGGCACGTTGTGGCTATGAAATTTGTTGAAAAATATTAATATTTATCAACTAATATGAATATGCATGGCTATTTTATTGACGTCGTAAAACTTATTGATCGTGGCATCTAGTTCTGGCGATTTTATTTGTTGCTGTTTCTTTTTATTATTGTTGCAGAATGGAATACATTGTACAAGGTAATAGGTAAAAGGTAAAAGCGATTAAATGTAAACTTTTTTTTACTCCTAATCCGACAATTATCAAACAAATCCACAATTTTTTGTCAACGTACGTTCGTCCTCTCTAACGTATTAAAATAATAAAAAAATAGCTCATTAAAAAAAACAGTGATTAAAATTCAAATCGAGCCGGTCGAATCCCGTAATTTACATGGTATAGCCGAAAGAAAACGAAAATATATAAGCCCTCGACTAAATCCATATCCCCGGGTAAAGAAAGTCGAGAAACTGCGTCGCAGATGAGAGGAGATGAAGAAAGAAGAGAAGAGCATTTTACGCCTCGTTCCTGCGGGAGGACGATGATGGCGCGCAGTGAGGAGAAGGGGCCCAGGGGGCGCGGGGGGGGGGAGAAAGAGCGAGAGAGAGAGAGAGGCCCATGCGCGGTGTATATCCACTCGGGGCCCCGGGAGCGCGTAGCCCGGTAGCCCGATCCCCAACCCACACCTGCAGGTCAGTCCCTGCCTCTCATTATCCCAACCTGATCTCTCAAAAGATATACCTCAAGCCGAGGCTTTGCCCTCCTCCTTCTCTCTTCACTCCCCCTCCACCCTCGCCGTACCTCTCCTTCCATCCTACCAATCTCTAGCTCTCTCTCGCGCGCGGGCGCGTTATTTATCGAGGGGTCAACGATCAGCGTTTCCAGCCTGCTCTCCGCTCGCGGCTCTGTGTGTAGGAGGAAGAGGGGCGCACGAGAGAGAGAGGAGAGGGGAAGGGGAGCAAAGGAACGGAGAAAAAGCGAGACAGAGAATACAAAGAAAACAAACCACTAAGGCCCTCCTTTTTTCCTCTTCTTTTTCCATCTCTGCTCTCTTCTCTCTCACTCTCACTCTTCTCGATGCTCACCTACCGCTCTACGCACTTTCCCTTCTCTTTTTCTGCTTACGAGTGTATAGAGAGCAGAGGCGCGGAGTTGGGCCCGCTCTCTGGTCGTCGCGATAACGCGACTTTTACAGTTCCTCCTGCGTTTTATCTCTCGCGGCGATATTCCTCGCGTCATCTCCACTAAAGAGAGAGAGAGAGAAAGAGCGGACTCGGTCGTGTCTGTCTCTCTGTTTTCCATTACGATTCTTTTCTTCGCCGGGCGCTCCTTCGACGCCCTCGCGACTTTGTCTCTTTTTTTTCTCTCTTCTTTATCTCTCTCTCTCTCTCTCCCCCTCTTACCGAGGCTTATTTGAATTTTATTACCTCGTAACTCTTAATGTAAAGACCTTTCGTTAGCGCTGTGGTTAAATCATAGCGCAACGCAATGGGCCAGCACGGCCCAGCCAGAGATTACGAGAGATTAAAAAGTTTACCGTCCGCGCCCCGGCACACGCGCTCGCCCATTCGAGCCTGTTCCCCCCATTGCTTCTGGTGTAATTAATTTTCGCAATCCCTCCCCCTCTAGCCTCTCTCGCCTGCCCCCGCTGTTTCTTTCTTTTTTCCACTGCGCGTCCCCCCCCCCCCTCGTTTGCAATGCCTCTGATGTGCAGTACCGATACATGGTGCTACTTATGTGTTGTCCGTAGAGTTAAAGTGTCTTCTTTTACACGCTAAAATTGCTTTATCTCGCGCGTATCAGTCCTCTCGCTTCTTTCTTCGCTGCTTCTCGCAGCCGACGCATTCATTTTTCTTCGGCTCGATAAATTGATTACACGAAAAACAAAGAAGAAAAAACGAACGTAAAATACAAGGGAACCGTTGTATTCCGGGTAAGTCGCAAGCACCGTTCGTCTTTTAAACGCGCCTCTAAATCAAATGGCACTCCTCGAAGCGGTTGGGGACCTTTCGAGTCTCATTGTTGGCACAATTATGGCAAAGCGAGAATTCATCGCATCGGCCGTTGCGGATGCGAGTCGCGTCTATACGTCCTCTCCTAACTTATACATCCCGAGCGAGCGAGAGAGAGAGAGAGAGAGAGAGAGAGAGAGACGATCGTGTTCGAGAGCGCTAAAACCCACGTATGAGCGATAATAAACCGTTGTATTTCTCTCTCTCTGTCTTTCGCGAGAGACATTGCGACTACGTGTCTTTCTCTTAGCGAGCTTTCGAGGATAAAGGATCGAGGATATACATGTAGGAATCGAAGCCTCGGCTGAGGTTGTAAAAATGTTGATACCTCGGTGCTGGTTGTATGGGTGTGTGTGCGAGGACACGTAAATCGACATCTTCCGAGCTGGCGCGAAAGCTTTGTCGCGGGGGTGGCCAACTCGCGCGTATAAGCATTGCTTCGAGTTTTATCATCGGCCCAACATGCGATTTCTCGGTAATCAATTTTACGAGAGAGACAGAGAGAGAAAGAGAGCCCTGAGTATATCGGCCGATGCTGCATTTTCTTATGCTTGGCATTTCATTGCTTTGTTTTTATACTGCCTTTTCTTTTCCCCCCTCCTTCCCGTATATATCGCTCTCGTAATCTTTTCTGAGCAAATTTCGCGTAATGTACGCGGTCCCCGTGTCGTTTTCCATCGAAACGGGAGTATGCAATGCGGCGCGCGACGTACATACGAACAAAAAAAAATAAAATCGGCGATTCTGGCGGATAATAGCGATGTAATAAATCAGCAGCTAGGCTGCCGCGCAGCTGTCCCATATAAATTAATCATGTAAATTAAAGGCACAATCGAAATGCCCCACACACACACGCCGCGGCGTTATCAGTGCGTAAGATCTAATACGCGCGGAGATTGATACGGGCGCGAAATAAATTAGTATCGGCACGTATGTTAGGGGGAAGTTCCAGCGGTAGCGGTAAGGAGAAAAGTAAAGTGCTCTCTCTCTTTCTCGCGACACTCCGGGTGGACACGATTTTACGCTTCCAAGGCTGAGCGTGTATAGACGGCAGCCCCAGTCTAATCTTATCCAATAGTAGCAGCCTCTCTCTTTCTGCTAGTCGGCCGTAAGTGCAACGGTTATCTCAATCGCCGCTTCTTTGAAAAGCGCCTATAACCGACTAACCGAATCCCACTTTTCTAGCCCAATTCCGATCTCGATAGCTAATTAACAGGCAAGCTTCCGTACGAAATTGCTGATGAGCGCGCCGATTTCTCTCTCTTTCGCGCAACATATGCTCGGGGATGTTTTTTTTTTCTTTCGACCTGCTAGACTTCTTCTCCCCCTTTAGCGGGATCCCCTCGACTTGGCCTCCAGATATAATGGCCGGGTAATCCGTCTAGCCGGGAATCGGATTGCCGATGCCGTGCTTGCACACGTGGGCGAGGGGTAATTAAGGGTGGAGGGGCGGATATGAGGTGTATAAGCGGAGCCTGAAAAATGTGCTTGCGTTAACTTTTCTAGTAGATAATCAAGCTATACGTTTGATTTATTTATTTTAAACATTCATACGCGTAACATTGGCAAATTAAACGATTGTCGTCGACTAATGTAATAAACGATGGCTCGTTGATAGGTCGTCCGATCAAATATTCATAGGGAGCTTGAGCTGCAAACATTATATACCGAAAGCACTACTTATCTATGTTGGATAGAGCGGCAACAAAACCAGGGATTATTCATTATATACCTATCCGGGACGCACGATTCATCATAGTCTATAATCCAGCGGACTGTTCACCTAAAATTTCGGGAAAAGTATACCTAGAGAGCGCGCATCGTTCATAATTAACCATAGTCGGCGTAGAGATAGGCTCGCCCGAATCACACACGAAAACATCGAATTTTTTTGTTCGGAATAATCCGCAACTAGTGTAAAAAAAAAGAGAGAGGGAAAGAGAAGTTACGCGGGTAGAGCATCGAGGCCGCGCGCGTTCCCCTCCGTCCCTTTCAAACGAACGTGGGGGGATACCAGGAGGAGTAAGCAGCCAGTGCGGGGGGATAGCCGCGCATTATACTTATGAGCGGCTGCGTATGGGGTAAACCAGAGGGGGTGGCGCGCGACCGAAGCGAGGGAAAAAAAGCGCCATATGTCCGCGCAGGTGTACACCGGCAGCGCATGAGCCAGTCGACCCGACGATTAGGCGCCCCCGTGCGCTCACTCTCTTGGTCGTGCGAGTGTATGCGCCGTGAATTTACATCGATGCGCGCTCGACTTCACGCTCTCGTTTATTCTCTCTCTCTCCACTGCCCTTTTTTTCTCTCGACGTTCGCTAGATTTATTATTTCGGCCATGATTCGCCTCTCTTTCTACCTTTACCTCTCGATATAGGGCTACTTTTTCGAGTATAGGGGGTGCAAGGGTTGTACGTACCTGGCCGGCGTGGGCTTTTTTGATTAATAAGCCGCATCGGGGGCCTTTTTAAGGAGCGTATAGCTTTTTTTTTGGTCACGCACCGGGGCAAATGGCGATCGGTATCGCGCGCGTTTATGACACGCCGTCACTTTTTACACAATAACCTCTCGCACCAGAGTGTTTGTGTGCTCGTTGAAGAGACCAGCTTTTCTTTTCGAGGGTGGTAAAGGGAAGTTACGCAGGAGTCGATTGAATCGTTTCCTGCGTAAATCGATTTTGCCTGATTCATCGATTTTTGTGTAGTCTGAACGACGATCGGTTAGCATTAGCATGCATTTTTAATTCAATGGCTGTGATGGCAAGATTAATTTTTGCGCGCAAAACCATTCATGCTTTTTCATGCCGCATAATTATGCGTCCTACCCTCCAGAAGATCGCTAATACCCTTCTTGCGACATTACTCCGAATTTCAACCGAATTTAAAATAACTATCGCCAAAACGGGGGCTCGCGCGCGCAGGCATTGTAAACCTTGAAATATAAATAAGAAATTATTCTCGATCGCTCTCTCATCAATATGCAATAACCCAGCTAAATTGAACACGATTTCGCGTTAATCCATAATTCAAACAAAAAAAAAAGGTAAAAATCAGCCCCAGAATAGCCTCGCTTTTTACGAGAGATCTCGCAACGCTTGACCAACCCCGCTCGGTTATACAAATCGAACGGGGCTAAAACGAAGGCAAGTGCGCAGAGCCTTCACCGCCCGAGAATATCGTCATTTTAAATAAAACGTATAGGCCGGTTACGCACCTCTCGCAGGGGAGGCTCGTATACATCGTTCATCGGGGATGACGTCAGAGGGAGGGAATCGGCGCACACACGCGATGCCCACCTGTGCACTCTCCGGACGAGTCGTGTGTACACCGGCAGGATCCGCGCGGGCCCGATTAGAATCGCTCGGCGAGCAGTCTCTCTCTCGCGGGGATGCATTATAATGATCGTCCATTAGCATAGATCGATCGAGCTGATTTGGAAACTCGCTCGAGCGCGCGGCTCTACGCTCGAGCGAGCACGCGTCGTGTATGTTGTATAGAGATGTGCGGGTATATGGATAGAGAGCGAGAGAAAGAGCAGTCGCCGCGAGGCATCGCTCTCTTCGACCGCGCGTCGTGTCTTCTTCCTTGGCTTTCGTACGACTTGTCTTCTCTCTCTATATTTATGTATTGTAGCTTGACGTTTTGTTTCTGCTGGAGAAGCGCTTGTGTGTGTTTTTTTCTCTTCCTTTTGTGGTGGAACGTCAAGTACGTTAGGGACAAGTGGGGGTACAGCTGAGGGTAGTCGGGGACGTTGGCTCGTTACGGTAATACGCGCTCGATCAGACAGTTTTATTCGAGTGTGTCTTGCGCGATGCGCTACCGTAGCATAGGGGCTCGCGGCGTTTATGCGACAGACAGACACACACGCGGTTATAACGCTTTCTTGCAACAGTTATTTTTATTCACGAGATCGGAGATTAGCCGCGCAACGGCAGATTAGATGCTTCGAACCGGACGATTGGGGTGGATACTGGTCCAACCTGTCGGTGAATAACCAATTCTTTCTTGCGGTCTCGTCGTCTCCCGGGCCGTTCCATCCGATTGCCTTTGCCACACTCTCTCGTGCTTTTTCTATTTTCGCTCTATCTTCCTCCATCGGTTCCCTCTCAATTTCGGTTTCCTGGCAGACTTGTAGCTTGCTAGTCGTTTTTTTTTTATTTTCATTTGGAGAACGGCCGACTGGCGATGATGACTCACGAACGATCGCATAGCCATCTCGCGCGCAGCGGAATATCCGGGCGATCCTCATCCGCTCTCGCGCAAGCGTAGAGAACAATAAAGGCTGCATTTCTCCGTTTTCTTATTGTCCAGCGTTACTCGCCAAAAAACGCTGGGTTATATATCCGAAATTCGGCTGATTTATTTTTTTTTCTTTCGCGAATTTCATGGGCTGGCGCTCTTTGTTACCGCGACGCCGCAAAAACGTCAGCCAGCCGACAAAGGATATATACTCGGCTACGCGAGAGAGAGAGAGACGGGAGGTTTTCGTCCTGGTAGTCTGAGCTGTTGCATTTCCTCGAATTATCGAGCGCATTAAGCCGAGTCTTCGACGACGCCGCGGCGACGCGTCGTGAATCATCGGGTCCGCGCGAGTGAGGGACTCGCTTTCCGGAGAGCGCGTAGTCCGGCAAGGCCCAGCAGCCGAGTTTAACGGGACTCAAAGTGACTCACGATTTGTGCACACCGCACTCGAGGTATAGCGCTTAGGTGTGCAGGCAAATAGCTATGTAGCTTTTTCTTTTTTTTTTCATTAGTAGGACCAATGAGCTGTACGTTATATACCACTGGCAGGGGGGGAATGTTGAAAGCAGCGGCCAGATTGTGAAGCCTCGGCTGTTTTTCGGAGTATGCGCGTATATCGGAGAGGTGTTTTAGAGAGGTGCCGGAGTTTAAAGAGGTTATCGCGGCCGCGCTGAATTTATTGGATGAAAAATCGGCGTGACGCGTTATTTTTCTCGCGCAATAATCCGCTGCTGACCCCGTTTCCAAAGCCCTCTTTCTCTCCCACTGACGCATGTACCACGGAAATAATGATGGTTCCGAGTTGCTTACGACCGTTGAGAAACAAATGACAATTGTCGAAAAAAAAAGAAACAAACGTTCGAGGGAAAATAAAAAAAAAACAATAAACAGGAGGGCAGGGATGCGTGACTAACGTAAAACTAATGCACGCGATCCTATTTATGGCATCCCCGTGAGTTTTCCGTTAAACAGGTCTAGTCCCTCGGACGATCGGATGTACGCAGGCGAGCAGATTTCTCACAAGTTCGAAAAACGCACTTCCGACCCTGGGCAATTGTGACAAATCGTCCCGAATTCGAGCAGTGTCTGTCTGTGTCACTTATCACGAGCAAGATAATTGATGACCCGTGTAATTAAGCCTAGGGCCAATCTAATCTCGATTACCTGTCCACGCTAAAGACAAAGAAAGTCGATCGAAATAAAAAAAAAGAGAGAAAAAAGTTGGACTATCCAGAGGGCCGAGAGAGAGAGAGATAATCGCGCGGAACGTTTCACCTGGTCTAGCAACTGCAAGTCTGCTTACACTTTATGCTTGGTCGACAAAATCATTAGTACGCGTACGAGGGAGGAGTTTGCGGGTGTATAGGGGATACATAGATATAAGGGCTCGCCGAAAAACTCGTGTGCGCCGAGTCAGAAAAATCAAAGCAGATTATGAGAGTGAGGGTGGCAGTGGCGGGCCCAAGGGGGTGTGTCATAAGCGTCATGAGCGCGCCGGGCCATTATGCACGCTAGGCTGTGCTAATCGCTAATCGCGCCAATCAATCGGCTCGTAGACAGTGCGTGCAGCGCGTACAATGCAGCAGCGAAAAAAAAGCCAGCTGAAGAGAGAGGAGAGAGAGAGAGAGAGAGAGAGAGAGAGAGAGAGAGAGAGATGGAGAACAAGTGCGCGCATAAAGAAGAGGGATGCGCCTGGTTTTATTGAGCTGCTTAAGCGCTGAAAGTCGTAAAATTTCATAATTCGACGGGATGGTATTAGATTAAGGTTTATTCGACTCGGCTAAGTCCTTTATTGCCGCGACAATGAAGATGTTTTAAAGTGGGGCCTATATCGATATCGCTTTTATAATTCGAACGCATTTGGCTCTCGGGCCGTAATTTATATTCTTTGAAGTACACACGTCGTTGGCTCCGATACGCATGTATATACGTTTTAACAAAGTAAAGCACATTGTTCCGTTTCATTATTGATTATCCGATAAACAAACGCACAACTTGTTGCTGACACGAGGAAAATATCTCGTCTGTACAGCCAAAGAGAAATTAATTAAAAAAAAAACGAGTGTCGAGCAACGTGAGAAGCAGAAAAGAGGGCTATAAATGACAAGGTGGAGCCTTGACGGAGAGAGGGCAATATGGGTGGTTACGCGTGGGGGGGATAGAAATACAAGAGAGCCAGTGAATGGGCTGTCGGACATCAAGCAGCAGCTAGCCGTGATAGTCTCCCTTGTGCTTGCGGGGGACGTCGCTACGAGAGGGTGTCAGTTCGCGTCGATAATAATAAAAATAAGGAGAGAAGCGGCAATCTGGCGCGGCGATCAAAGACGCGTCTGCGGAGAGAAAGAAGAAAAGGAGAAAGAGAGACGGAGATACGCGGGGAGAGACACATACAGGGGTGGTGTGGCTACGGGAGGAGGGGGAAATTCGCGGACGGCGGACAGGAAGCCCTGGCGACGTCTAGGCGTCGAAGGGACGCGGATTTTATGTCTGCCGTCGCTCTCTCTCCTGGGACTGGGCGATCTCTCGGCCTTCCGTACCATACCATGGACGCGCCTCACATGGGGCTGCGCGAAACAAAACACTATACACGCGTGCAGGGGGTAATGGGAATCCTCGAGCGACAGAGAGAAAGAGAGAGAGAGAGAGACATTCTTGCGAGTTCCGTGTCTCTTAATTTTTCTACTCTATTTCCAGCCTTATACCTTCCGTACTACCCCCTCCCCCCGCACATCCTCATACCAACAGCTCTTTCTCTCTCGCTCTCTCTTTCGCTTTGCTTTTATTGCTCGGCGAAACCAAGACAAGCGAAAGAGTAGCCGATAATAAAACACGAATAAAGCGCAGATAAAAAACAAAAGCCGAGAGCCCCGAGAGCTCCGGAATAGATTTTTACGATTTTAGCGACCAAAAAAGAAAGAAGAAGAGAAAAAAAAGACGCGTGTCATCGGCCTGGATATATCCCGGAAATACCGATACTCCAAAAAGTAAAATTCAAATTTACACTGCTTTGACTTTAAATTTCATCCATACTCTTTTTTCTCCCCCCATATCTCGTCCGTCTGTTTCACCTCTCGGCCAAATTAATGGCTCATTGCTTTCCACTCGACTAATGCGCGGGCGCGCGTGCCCAACGTTATTACATCCAGATGCAGTATACACACACACACAGTCTCTCTTTCTCTCTATGTTCCCGTTTTATGGACGCGGAGCGCGCGTTAAAGTTTTATGTTCTCGCGGGGCACGCGCACACACACACCGAGCATCATCATCATCATCATCATCATCATAGCTCCGGGCTTGGAGCTCTCTCGCGTGAATAATGGAAACGTTAAATATCACATTTTTACAGGCCCCGGGCTGCGCTTCTGTGGGAACGTAATCAAATTTATTCGGAGCGCGCACACCCACGCAGAGTTAGCCCCCAAAGGTGTGTCTCTCTCTCTCACGTGTGAAAATCAACGCGCTCGATCAATCCTCCTCCACCCTATAAACTCGGAGGAGGATCAGACACCGGTGTGTGTTCTCATGAATCCATCTTGCCCCCCTCCAAAATTACCAACTTATTTACGCCTGTGAATCTCCATCGTACCCTGCTGAAACAATGATTCGGCGATTCGAACTTGCACGCCCACGCTCCCCCTCGAAGCTATCCTAAGCGCGCGCTCTCTCACCCCTTCTTTATTTTTTACTCACCCTTATGCCTACAATTCCTCCCTTCCCCTCTCTCTTTTTCTCGAGTGCAGTCGGATGCGCGCGTGAGCCTCCGCCATTTATCACTGCACACCTAGCGAGCGAGCCCCTCTGACTTTAGAACTCTCTTCTATATATAGAGCGGCAAGCTTGATTTGTCAGCGTAGGGAGAGCAGAGCCGGCACGCGTAGCGGCACGTGCAGCGTTTATTGTGGCTCGGTTACCTGCCAGCTCGACTCTGCTGCTGCAGCATTCGATTCGAATTTCGACGATGCTCCCTTTTTTTCCCACATTCGCGATTATTGCGCCTTCGACTCGTTTGTACGAGCTTTTGTTCTAAAGCGTTCTCGCTTGTTTTATGGGCTTCGATCGTGGGTTTTTCTCGGTGGATCGAACCTATACGCGGGTTGCGATGATTTATATATTTGGGATTCTAATTGTTCGACTTTCACTGGAAATGAACTTTGGATGTATAACGTGGTCTTTTCACGTTCATGGGATAGTATCGAGTGGGAATAAGTGGTCGGTATTCTGGTAAAGATGAACTACTTGCCAACAACCCCTTGGGATGTTTTTTCCTCTTTCCCTGAGATTGATCGTTAAACTTGATTAAGGAGACGGGAGATAAATTTTAGTGGGCGAGATAAAAATATTTTTACTGCTGTATTTTACTTAAGCTAATTCGGCCGCTCTCGATATTACGACGACTTTAATTTACCGGTCATTATGGATGATGCATCCGAATTCTAGTCGCACGCATTTTGGTACGATATATTTCACAATGTCGTTTTCCGTTGATATAAGTGTCGGAAACGAGCATTAGTCAAAACCCCAAAAAAGCCATTAAAGGAAGACACGCGTGTATGTTTTGTTAAAAAAAAAGCGGAAAAATACCGGATAAATCAGAATTTTCACATGATAAATCTGTTCGAAATTTGAAAAATCCCCTTATCGGCTCGAGCGCTTATCTATACACAGTCCCCACGACGCGAGCATTATGACCGACGGTCTTCTACTTGCGCATTCTATTACTCAGCCGGCATTCATCATCATCATACCTCAATATCCTCGACTAATCCGTCATACTAACAATCCACATTAAAAGACCCATCGTAGCGATCTTATCATTTAAAACCCCAGACTCGCCGTACATTGACAGGCTCGTATCTAAAAGCCTGGCGCTCAAAAGCATATCCCCCATCCTCCAAGAAGCCAAAGTCCGGCAGCGACGCAGTAAAACAAGAGCATAATGTAATCGCACGCGTACAAAGCAAAGAGCGCGCCGTGTCCGGTCTTCCCCAAAAGCGCTGAAATTAAAGAAGCGTGAAAAGTGGAGCTGAATAGCCGCATTAAAAGCAAGAGAGATAGAAAGTCCGCGTACGCATTGACGATCAAACGACACTGTTCCTCGCTCGTTCGCCGGGAGAGTCGTTGAAGAGAGGGTGAATTTCGCTCTGGACGCAGCTCGGACGATCACAGGTGCGAGATATATATATACGCTAGGCCTACCCCTCCGGGTAGGCTGATAATCGTTGAACGTCCAGCCAAGCGCGACCTGAGTATTATTTCGATGGTAAGAGAACGGTAGCGACGCCGGCCGAGAGATAGCCCGAGTTTTAATGACGGACTTTTTCGCGGTGGGAGTTGCTATAGAGGAGGAAAAGAGGGAGACTGACGGGGCCAAGTTTTATGGCGGATTGTCAAGATTGCCGTTTTCGACGCTCGTAAAAGTCGCTTTGGAAAAGAGAGAGAGAGAGAGGCCCGGCTGGGAATTTTATCTGGTGAACCGACCCTCCTTCCCCTCTCAACTCTACCGCGAGCCTCGGGAAAACGTCTCGGGTTTAATCTGGTCGCGCGAGCGCGGATCGCCACTTGAGCTGCTGATAAGCGCTTAATACGGATATACCCGTGTTCCTTTTTTCTTCTTTTTTTGTGGGATTAATTTTATAGTTTTAATTTCACTGCGCTTGCCATAAGTGCTAGATAAATTTTAAAATTACTCCTTTGTAGATGAACGTGTGCGTGTATAATTTTAATCAGTCGATACCGTGATACTCGTACATTAGCATATACTGTGTATTATCTATAAAGTGACTAACGAAACAACATTGAACTAAAAAAGAAAAAGAAAGCCTTTTCATATCAACACCCCAGCTTCGTTCATCGCAATCCATAATTAAATTCCGCGCAGAAGCACACTTGCCAGTTACCCCATCAACGCTCCAACTCTTACAATCGTCTGGAGGAAGCCCCCGCGGCAAACAAAATTAACGCGCTCGACTCTCCCTCTCTCTCTCGGTACAAGCAGCCGATTATCGAGCGCCGAAGAGTAAGCTACGCGCGGAAATTCAATTTCCCGCACAAACATCTTGGTTCGCCACCTCCAGCAGAGAGTAGAGAGTACATCCCCGAGTCGTGTGCGCGCGTGTCGCTCTGTATACCCCCATAGACTCGGAGGAAGTAGAGACCAAGTGCGGCAGGAGAGCGCGATTCTGTCGCGATATCTGTATTTACTAAGCAATAAGCGTAAAATTGACCCTAACTGCCAGCGCCCGCTCGCCTAGACGGGCAATCATGCATAATTGAATTCATCTTTGTAAGCTCGAGGAGCCCTGCTCTACCCATGAATATTCAACTCCTCCAATTTCCTTACTGCGCTGCCATATCGGAGACCCCGTATACAACGAGCCGGAGAGTCTCCAATTTAGGATTGGAGGGGTAGACTTGGACGCTTCTTTGGACGGATCTGCGGTCTATCCAGAGAAACAGTGCTTTTCGATTAGCACTTGTTGTTCTTGCGGGATTGACGTTTCTCTGCGGCCTCGCTGATGTGCTTTCAACGAGCTTTCCTGTATGTGTATAGGCGCGTTTATATGCGGCTTTTGCGCGAGCAGCGTCTCTCTCTCTCTCTCTCTGGTTTTGTGGCTTTTGAATGTTGATGAACTATTAAGCGTATTTCGTGTAACGATCGTATGCCGGCATATAGGGGGGCATGAATGTAGTTTGTCTAAATTTCACGTTACGTGTATAACTAGCTGATCGGAGTGCTAGTTATATGTACACATCGCTCGTTGAGTTTCTCGATTTTCCCGCAAATTCGTGGATTAATATTTTATTAATACGCCTCGTACGCATAATCGGCCTGCGTCCGAAAACTGGTTGTTCTCCCCCGCCTAGCGTAATCAATATGCAGATAGAATAATTGGTAATCCGAAATTAGCATATACAGGCATATTTTCGCTATATGTAATTATCTAAGCTGAGCATTAGATTCACTCGCTACGGGAATTAATAGCCTGACCAGAAATTCGTTTGCATGCAAAATACGAGACGAGCTCACTGTGTAATTATAGTTCAAGTTTACTCAACGAGGTCGTAATAAAATAATCATTTTTCTATTTTTTTTTGTACTCGTGAACTTTTACTCTACCTCGCAGCTGAACATATTAGTTTCGTAGGTACGGTATTAAGGGTCTCGTAGTACACCCTCTTACAGCGCCCTAGAAAAGTGAAAAAAGAAAAAAGAGCACGAGCATCGTAGCGAGGAGAATCTTAGCGGCGAAAGCGTCGAGACGCGTCGCGTGCTCTCTCTCTCCGTAGATTCTCCACGAAAGGGATCGCGCGGAAGCTTTGCTCGGTCGCGTCGCGCCAACGTATAACCAGCGGCAGTCCAGGCCGTCCCGGCGGTTCATTCGGGCCGCCCAACGGCGCCACTCGGACACTTCAACCTAATGCGTCCCGGGACCAGCGGACATATATTCGGCTTTATTTCCCTTTCGCGCATTATCCCCTTCCTCCCCCCCCCCTCCCCCGTTGCGCCGAATAACGCGCGGTGGCGCACATTCGCCAGGACGACCTCGGCGGGGCACGCGTATAGCCGCTCTATACGGCCCACCCCCTGGTAATAGTTTGAAAATGTACTTTTCCGCGAGAGATATTTGTGGCTACGGCACTTGGTGAAACTCAAAATTCTGCCGGGGAGGTCCGGTCTCTCGGGAGCTTGCGCGCTCGCTCGCGCTCCAATGCTCCCCATCCGATCCTTATTCGCTGAAGATTTTGACTCGCTTTGCAATTACGCGCCGAGAGCGGATTCACAATGTTGCCTCATCTCCTCCCTCCCGGTAGCTCTCTCTCTTCGAGTCTTCGTGCGCGCATTTTAATAAAAGATAATTAAGAAAGTTTTGAAAGGAAACGGCTCTCTGCGTGTGTGTATACGTATGCGGTTGTTATACGTACTCTCTGGGCCAAAAGGGAGGGAAAGAGGCTGGTTTACCTCGAGAATAGTTGTCGGGGGCGTGTGTATAAGTAAACTCGACAATTAAACGAGATAAAAAAGAAAAGAAGAAGCGGAGACTTTAATAACAAACTAATTACCGAGAGAAAGAAAGAGAGAGAGAGAGAGATATGGGAGTCGCAGTGTGGCGGTAATACAGAAAAACATGAGATTATATAAGAAAAGGGAAGTTGGTAATGACAGATCCTAAAAGTAAACGATCGCAATTACATTACAGTACAGTGTAATCCGCACAGCAGCTCGTGAGGCAGAAACAGAGAGAGATGCACTTAAAAGACACACACACAGACGGACGTACGCAGAGGAGGAGACAAAGGACTTCCTCGAGCGTGTGTTGTCGGCAGGCACGCGCCTCATCCCGAAGAGCGCCGCGCTTCCTTTATCATCCGAAAAACTGCAGTCAGCCAAGTAAATCAAAGACAAACGAAGAAGAATCAGAGAGAGAAAAAATGAAACGAGAAGGATTCGGGAGTAGCGCGATGAAAATGCCCAAACTCCAAGGGTACATAGGCGAGGAGGGTACGTATTGAATGATCGTCGTAGTAATAGGGGGAGGGGGGCGTGTGTTGCGGGAAATATTGTGTTTGCGCACGAGTCCTTAAACCGTCCTGGAGAAGCGAAGCGTGAGCGGGATCGCGATTGCGGTCACGTGGCGGCGGCTACCCGGCTGCAGAAAAGCCGAGGAGGCTCGCACCGGACCAAGTAAAAACAGGCACAGGCTACATGTATGGGGTGTGCTTTCTCTGAATTCGCCCAGCGCCGATTGTGATCAGGCCGGGCGTAAGTAACGTCGCGCTTACGTTGAATCCCGTATCGCTCTCGCCCCTGTTCAACTCGCACGGTATAGCAAACAGAAGTTATACACAGTGCGAGAGAGAAAGAGGAATTATATGGCTCCATAATCGCCCGTGTAATGTAACAATCGCGAGCGCGCGCGTAATCTCGCGTAAATTAAATAGTGCAGACGCTATACGACAACCAGCAGCCCCCTTTCGCGATATCGCGGGCTTCCATTTACACGCGCTAAAGTCAATTAAACGCCCCAAGCGCAAGGGAAACAGACGGACAGGGTGGAATGGGTGTATCGGTATTCCCGGCTGCTCGCTTTTTCGTCCCTTTCCATCCCTTTTCCCCTGATATACGTATAGGAAAGCCGCGAAGCTCTAATAAACGCGAACGCGCTGATGATTTTTGAATAGGGGCTATCCCCCGCGCTAGGGGGTGCAAGCCGATGGGGTTACACACCAGCGATCGGATTTCGCTCGCGATACACGCTCTGCATCCTCTCACTCGTGTATATGTGTATACCTGTAACTGGAAACTCACGCGTTGATAGGCCGATGTATTTTCTCTCTCTTGCTCTTCCTGTCGGCAGAGTTGTTTTCCGGGGAATTTCGAATTTTCCGTGGGCGTTAAAGCGTGCTCCTGATGGCTCTGGTGATTAATGCGGAAGAAGGGGTGTATTGTGGAGCGATTGATCGCGTGTAACGGCGCTGTAACTTCGATTAATAACGTGGTTTTGCATTATCTTCCAGTTTGAAAGTAGAGTATGCCGCGGGTTCGGGTGTGTTTGTTTTCCCGAAGAATAACGATTCTGGACTTTTTAGAGTGCATACAGCACCATATACGCTAATGTTACCTTTCGCCTCTGTTTCTCTCATTTCGGGGCAACGGCAGAATAGTACATTACATAACAAGGGACGAAAGTCGAAATTCCCTCCCGGCTGAGGGGTTGCCCCCCGAGGCGAAGCCGAGGGGGGCAATCAGCCGGGGG
>JAPYYQ010002140.1:0-33807 GCA_030522585.1 Anagyrus pseudococci | reverse complement strand
TATATATATATATATATATATATATATATATATGTATATAACTTATTTTAATATATATCTTTATTTTCAGAGCTTCAATGCTGCTTACCTCTATGTTTGATGGTCTTAAAAACCTTAGCGACGACGTGGAGGCTACTCTCGTGCCCAAAAAACGTCGAAGGCATTGCAAATGCAAGGGCAATTGCAAATGCTCAAGGCGGAAGTCCACGAGGACAGAGTCGTCCTCGCCGTCGCCAGGACGGGTTGTACTGAACAAGCGTACGACCCCGTCTCTACCCTTGGCCACGCCGTCGCCGTCGCCAGGGCGGTTGACTATAATGGAGCATGTAAGCTCGCCGAGGACGAGTCCGACGTCGCCTAGGTTTTCCCCAGTGAATCAGTGCTCGCCAACAACAGCAACGACGCCACTGCCTTCCCCCCGCCGGTCGGCTATGGAGGCAACTGCCGTTGCTGAACAGCAGCAGTGCGAAGAGAAGTCTCCCCCCCAACCGTCGGCTATAGATCAGTGCACAAGTCCAATAAAAACTGAGATAAAACAAGAAATATTGGAATCCCTAACCACGGAAACTTCATCTCCATCAACTTCCATAGCATTTGCCGATGCAAATGAATTAAAAATAGAGATTAAGCAGGAACTGATGGAAGAAATAGGCCTATCTTGAGAGAGAGGCAAAAAATTATCTCATCCTAATTTAATTATATGCCTTTTGTAAAAAGCTCTATGTGTTACATTTGAACAAGTATATGCTGGCCGATTGCGTATATCTGAAAAATGCTACACTTAATTTTTGTCTTAGCTCATGCTAATTTTTAAACTTTTATTACATTTAAAGTATTCTAATCAGTTTTTAACAAGTTTGTTTTTTATATCAAAATAATAACTATTGAAGGTATGATAATATTTTTATTAAAAATATACGTTTATCTTCTAATAATAAAATTACACTATTATAAAAAAAAATTTAAAACTACTAAAAAATTAGCCTGTTTTTCAATTCTTTTTTATTGATTTATTTTTCAACGGAATTTTTTATCGAAAAAGTAAACTCCTACGTAAATAGTCTTTATCAAGACAAGTAATTTCCCTAGTAGAAATTTGAAGAGGCAAAATAGTCAGCTTTACTGGCTAGAAACCTTACTTAAATAAAACGCTTTTTCTAGCATTTCCTGGCATGGTCTTAGAATGAGCATAACCTCAAAATTTTTCGACTGAACTTTCAAACATCCTCGCAAATATTCAAAGAATTTTGCGAAAAACGATTATTTTCTAAATATTTTTCAGCCCAAGATTTATGGGCTTTTACTGTTCAAGAAATGGCTTACAAAATTGTAAACTCTATCCAAAACAGGAACATGCCAATAAATGCTAGAAAAAAGCGTTTCATTTACGTAAGGTTTCTAGTCTGTAAAACAAGCCAGTTTCAAGCAAAAATATACTGATTTTGGGTAAAATAAGCAAGTTTTAGACTTGTTATTGGCTAAAAAAAATATGCTATTTTACCAGGCTTGTTACAGGCCAATAAATGTAGTCCGATGATTTTTAAAAATTAAATAACATCATGCTTTATCGAATACGACATTAATCTTTATTATAAGAAGCATTGGGGTAAAATGCCAATCATCGAATATATATTATAGATTCGAAAAAACGTAAAAGATAAAATATAGTTGGAAGATATTGTCCTAAGAAAGGCCTTCCATTTTGAAAATTTTAATTTTATTTATTTCTTGGAAAGTTACAGGGAAAATTGTCAATTCCTGAAGTTAAATTGCGTAAAATATATATGATTAATAAATATAACTTATTTTTTTAAATAATGTAAATTCAAAATCTGTTTGAGCAGTTAATATTATTTTTGTAGTAATATTAGTTTAAAAGGCTCAACATACTCTATAAAGTATTGCAAAAGCCATCAAGTGAAATATTTACATGTAGTTTTAGTCTTCTGAATCTTATCACCTCAACACTCAGGTAGCCAGCGACGCGGTTGGCATTTGAATAAAGAAAAAAAAACTTGTCTTGACCCGTCGAAGCTCAAATATAGGTGGCCTTTGGCCAAGCGGTCAAGCGATCCGAACTCGCCGGTTCCCCATATTTATAGCAGTTTGCCAGGAAACGTCGAGGCTGCAAAGTCGACGACTCTCAGCTTCGCTGGCTAGAACCGTCCAGAGAGTAAAACAAGCGAATGAGCACACAGCAGATTTAGCGATGCTGCTATCAAGGCGGGACTTTCGGGCGATAATGTTCTACGAGTTCGCGAGGGGCTCAACGGCAGAGGAATGTCAGGCATCCCTCGAGCGGTTGTTCGGTGGGAAAGTGACGCCGGAGCTGGCCGTGGTCGAGCGCTGCTTCGGCGAGTTCCGCAAGACGCGGGCCTACCTCGCCGAGGAGAGCAGCAAGTACCCGCGCGTCTTGACCACCGAGTACGCGGAGGCGGCGCGCAAGCTCTTGAGACGCTCGCCACGCATCACCGTTCGCGAGTTCGAGGAGGCTCTGGGGTGAGTGTGCCGCGGTGTGAAGACGTTTTATTCTCGACAGCTGTGCATCGACTCTCTATCGTTTCTGTCCAAGGCTAAGCGCAAGAGCTGCGCGGCTTTTGATCAGCGAGCATCTGGATCTCGAAAAACGAAGCGCCGGTTATTGGCAGCCGAAGACGCTAAACGCCGCGCAGAAGGAGGAGAGGCTCGACTGGTCGAGGCTCATCGTCAGGCGCTTCGAGAACGGCTGCAGCGAGGATTTCGGCAACATCGTCAGCAGCGGCGAGCTCTACCTCTACCGCTACGACGAGCCGGACGGCAAAAACGCGAGAGGTATGCGAACGCGATGCGGATATGACCTTTGTCCCCTGGGGCTGCGCCAATGATTTGTTTTATGACTAACAAGTATGGCTCTTCCATGTCCCTCCGTCTCTCGTTCTATTTCTGCAACTTTACAGTAGGTTGGGAGACGGACAATTGAGAGCCGGTGCTTGGCTGGAATATAATGAGCACCTTAGCTTGGTGACTTTGATTTTTCTGCAAGGTTGAGCTATTTATTTACAAACACACGTTTTCTGATTACACTGATCCTTCTTTTTTGCAACTTGCATAAATTAGCATCCTTGCAGCAGTTTTCCCTGATAGTCTCAAAACTAACAGCAAAATTGTTTGTTCCAATGACGATTATAATACACAATCAATTTGAGAAAAATTTAAATCGTCGCTCTCTACGAGTATCAGTCAATTTCAAAAACGATCTGATTCACGCACCTCCCGCGAAGAACGATCTATTTCAAGAATTTTGTGGGAATAATGAGTCATTATTCCTGCAAAATGAGCCACTATTTCCGCGCGGGAATAATCGGCATCATTATTTCCTGTTAAATTTGGAGAGAAACAATATATTTTAAATTTTACGAAATATAATGTGGCCATTATTCCCGCGCGGGAATAGTGGATCATTTTGCAGGAATAATGACTCATTATTCCCGCAAAATTCTTGAAATAGATCGTTTTTCGCCAAAGGAATAATGACTCATTATTCCCGCAAAATTCTTGAAATAGATCGTTTTTCGCCAAAAGAATTGAGAACGATCGATTTTCGTGGGTAGATTTTGAAATAGACTCTTTTTCGTTGAGAAAATCAAAACGATCATTATTCGTAGGGAGCGACGACATAATCTCGAAGCTTTTTCCACATCGACTAAGTAAATCGCGCCGAAGGCAACAGGGAGGAAGGGTTGACCCGATAAATATTTAAGGAAGAAATATTAATCGATTGAGGATATAATGACGTTGCAATTGTGCAGGTGACTGGAGCGTAAGCTACGAGGAAACCGAAGGGGACGAGTCGGGGCAGAGTCGTGGAATTCTGGAAAAACGTACGGTCGTGTGCTTCTTTTCGAAGGAGCGCTACGTCGCGACGATTCCACTGGATCCCAGTCTCTCTAGAATGACCGTCGCCTGGATCACCGACCACATGCTGCCGCGTCTCCAGGCCGAGTGGAAGGCCAAGTGCGGACAGGTGATATATCGGAAAACCATCCAAATCCCTGCGAATCCTTATTTCTTTTATGGCACTTTTTGGACACACGCGAATTTTGCAGGACCGCGAGCTGTTTTTGCATCACGAGAAAACGGACGAGCTGACCGCGGCCAAGACCATAAAGTACCTGCTCGCCAACAACGCCCAACTCTTGCCCCATCCAGACTGCTCGCCGGATCTCCTCATCACCGACTACTTTCTTTTCCCGAAGCTCAAGCAAGCTCTGGGCTCTCGCAGGTTTAGCAGTCCCGAAGAGGCGGTCAAGGCTGTTCAAGCTTACGTCGACGCCATGGAAGCCGACACTTGGCCTGAAGCCTTCAAGACTTGGCTGCGGAGAATAAAGTTGTGCACGAAGGCTGGAGGCGATTACTTCGAGCTATGAGAATTTAAATGGGAACATTGCGCTGTCTCCACGTGGACAAGCTCAAATCAACGATGCATACGACTTTTTAATGACTTGACATATCATCTTTTCTTTTCAATAAAATGCATTTCTCTTTATTTACATTTGTTGTTCGAATTGGAAATTTTTTGTAAATACTTATACAAAGAGAGAACCAGACCTTCAGGTCATGGATTTTCATAATAATTTTCAAAAATCTATACTCATCTAAAATGAAAATGCTTCAAGCCGTAGACTCGCCCGCGTGCTCAGGGTGTGAGAGAGTGAGTGTATACATGTTTGACCGGTCTGCTCACCGGCGAAAGTTCGTAGCGAGATCGGCACTTTCGGCCGCCGAAGATACCGTCATCTTGGATGCGAATAACATATGATGATAATCGGATAGGGTAACGTTTCGAACTTGCGCGCGACTTCCGGGCCACCTCGCGCTAATTCGAAAAAACCAACTTACTTTTGTTATCTGAAGTTCGCGCGTTTCTTATTTTCCCCTTTTGCCCGATCATTTTCGCCGTCGACACAAGCCGAGCTGAAACGAGCCGTTAGGTCCGACGAACCGATCGAGGCATCCTCTCCGCTCGCATTGGGTTGGCATTGCACGGACTTGCCACTGTACCCGACGCTAGTGCGCGGGGCAAGCCCAGCTGCATCATTTTAACTGTTCAGCAGGTCGGCCGTGAGCAACCTCCCCCCTCGCACGGCCTTCACCGTAACAAAGAGAATATTTACGTTACAGAGAAACTTGCTATATATTTTTCATTGCATTTTTTCAAAGAAAAATTACAGAGTGATTTTCTTCATAATTGTTTGTTTGTGAAAATCTTAGCTTATAAATTTGACCATAGAAGGCTGTACGTCTTTTTCTTTACTAGTTCAAGAAAGAAGCTTGAAAAATTAATTTAAATAATACAAAAATGTAAATACTAAAATAAAAAGAGGTAAACTGTGAAATTTTCAATATTATTACTTATCAGGTGAATATTATTATTTGATAGTTTTGGATGGATATTTTATTGTTCTGTACTGTTTGAGATCACGAGTTATTTATTATTTGTGTTTATATTAGACTGTAGTCTAATATAAACACAACGTAACGCTTCGGATTTAAATCAGTGTACCGTCAGATTTGACAAAGGAACAACACTGTTCCCAGATTCTAATAATCGCGCAAACAATTTTACTACATGGCTCCTGGACAAGTTCAAGTATCTCCTCAGGTCGAGGATGTTCCTCCCCCAGGAGGATCTAATACAGGTAACATCAGGTTTTTATCTTGACGGTATTATTAGCAACAAAATTAAAACAATAATAAACGTTTTACGGTCATTTGGTTATTGAGATTGTTGTCAATCTTTTGGCACCCATGCGTATCATTTATTTCACAAATTTCGACTAACACAGTTTTTTGAGATAATACTTATTTTTATTTTGCTTTGTAGCAATGACTGCAGACGAGGATAAGCCCGTCAGACAAGGATTTATGGCAGGGCTTCGTGCCCATTACAGCAGATACAAGGAGACGTATTTTTGTTTAGAGGGCCTGATAGTGATCAGCTCAGTAACTTTAGTTGGTCTGCTATTCTTCTACAAGATGGGCACATTTGGTAATTATTTATTTATAACAATCGATTTATTTATAAATACATAAGCGTATCAGACTTACAGAATAATATACATTTATTTTCAGATATTTTTTTCGAAAATAAAAACGAACATTATTATACTCCCAGTTAAACTATATATTACAAAGAAAAAGAATTTTAGCTTTTGATATCGAAAAATTTTAAAACCGTAAACTAACATGTTATTTTAAATATTTACATATGACTAGCGCTAGTACAGCTTTATTTTTTTACATTTACGACTTCGTCAATACATGATACAGTTCATGGCCATGTCTGTGAGTAAAAAGTTTGTTTGGAACCAAAGTTTAAACTAGACACTTATGTGATTCTTGTCATTGCATTATCATGTGACAATCAAAGCAGAATATAAAAAATTCATCATAACTAGAGAATTATGATGAACAACTATATTTGCATCTTCAAACAGTTGTCCATTTGAACATTATTGTAGTTAAAACTAGACAAATACGGTAAAAGAAGAAAATTTTGAATATTTGACTAAAATTGCTGATTGACTACCGTGACGGGGGTTTGCTCAGCCCCTGGTTTTTAAGAAAAGTCGGAATGTACACTATCAACTCTTGTATTAGCATCATTAAGAATTAGATCTGATTATAATAAGTCTGTCTTCAACAAGCGTTCAATATAATCTGTGGCGTTTAGTATAAGTGTAAAAATGAAAGTTCATCTTTGTACATTGTAAATAACTGACGTAATAAAGTGAAATATGAAATACACTTATCCTATGAATTTGATGTTTAATTCTTTAAAATCTTGATAGGTTGAATGTGTACGCAATATTGTATCATAAAAGTATATGATAAAACAGGGCCATATTTTAAGCACGAATGAAAAAAATATGAAAGACGGAATAGAAAACATTTTAATAAAGATAAAAATAAAATAATTAGGTAGTCTTAAATGATGCTTGCGCAGATATTTTGATAATTTTCTATATGTCTGATTTCAAAATAATTAATGAATGAATGTTAAACTGTACAAAAAAAAATTAACAAAAATTTATATAAACATTTTAAATTTTTTACTTTTTAATATTTTATTCTTGAAATTTTTTTATCCCTTTTTAAAAAAGTAAATATGAGAAAGTGAAGCCAATCTATTCGCAATCCAATTAGTTGGCAGGTTTGATTCTATTGATTTCAAATGATGAGTACAGAAAGATTTTACTTTTATTAATATTAATAATATTTAATGATTATATTTTTAATTAAAAATCAAGATAAGCAAATTATAACATCCCTTTCTAGAAAAGAGAACCCGAAAAAGTGGAGTGATTGGTTAGGGCGGTAATTTTAACATTTTAAAAATAGAAAAGTAAAGAAAGAGTGCGAAGAGGGAGAAAAAATAAAGAGAGTGAAAGAGTATAAAATAAAGAGGGAAAGAGAGTGAGAAAATGAAATAGAAAGGGAGAGAGAGAGCGAGAGAGAGAGAGAGGGAATGCGGGATATTATGATACAAAGGGGCAGAAGTACGTTGTTATTTCCGAGCATGAAGTAATCATGCAAGAGAATAACTGGTTTGCCCCTTGTGACATACGATGCTTTATTTCCGATATGTCAGGGATGGCCTAAAAACTCTTCTATGTAAAAGAGGGAGAGAAAAAGTGCACGTATTCCCGCGCGGGTATAATGACTCATTTTGCGGGAATAATGACTTATTATTCCCGCATTTAGGAAGAATAATGGCTCATTATTCTCAGGGGAATAATGCGCTGTTTCTCTCCCGATTTTATCGGAAATAATGAAGCCATTACTGACCAATCGGGAGTAAAGCAAATTTTAGACGCGCGAAGCGCGCTAACGTATTGTAGTAAATTTAAAATTGAAAATAGAAAGAATTAAATTATGAAATTTTCAATAATTCTGTTTATTGAGAGAATATATTGTCCTTTGATAGTTTTCGATGTATATTTAATTATTCTGTATTGTTGGATACTACTAATATCAAACGATATTGATGTTTTGATTTGGGAATTGTTTATGTTAACGGCAGCCTGTATTTAAGCATCACATTTGAAGCAGTACATTGTTAGTCTTGACAACGGAACGACTCTGTTCCCGGCCTTAATATCCGACCAATAAAGATTTATAAAAATTATATAATATGGCTCCTGTGCAAATCAACGTGGCTCCTCCTCCAGGAGTCGAGGAGATCGCTGCAGCATCAGAATCGAATTCAGGTAACGACGTTCAATTTTCGATAACGATAATATTATTAAGAAGGAAGGAAAAAATTAATAAAAATCTTATTACCATTTTGTTATTCATTATGCAATATAAATCTTTTAGCAGCTTTACTTATTATTTATTTCATAAATTTTAGCTATAGTAGTTTTAAGAGTTTATATATTTATTCTTATTTTGCTACGTAGCAGTATCAACTGTAGAAGAGGATGGTGACGGAGAAGGATTTTTGTCGGCATGTAACGCACATTTTATAAAATACAAGGAATGGTACAGATATTTTGGGGTATTTACTATTGTAATGACAGCAACGTCCATATCTCTATACATCGTCAGCACTGCATAACATGCGGTAAGCAGATATGGATAAATATAAATTACTTAAAAAAATCAGATTATACCGATTAATACATAGATTTATTTTTAGCTTGACTGGAAATTTAGCAATGTTGAACGTACCAAACGTTTTCTTACACAGTCACTTAAACTATACATTACGAAGTAAATGGATTTTAGCTTTTGTCATAGAAAAATTTTAAAACCGTCAACTAATGTGTTATTTTAAATATGTACTTATAACTAGCGCTAGTTAGACTTTATTTTTATACATTCAACTCTTCGTCAATACGCGATAGTATTCATTGCCATGTCTGTGTGTAAAAAGTTTGGCTGGCACCAAAGATTAAACTAGACATTTTCAGAGACTCGTGTCATTGCTTCACCATGCGACAATAATCAAGGCAAAATATAAAAAAATCATCATAACTAGAGAATTGTGATGAATAACTTTATATTTGCATTTTCAGACTATTGTACATTTAAACAGTACTGCTAGAATTAAATGCATAAGGTGAGAGAACAAAACTTTAAATAGATGATTCAAGCTGATGATTGACGATTGACTGTTATTCTCAAAAGTTTGGCGTATGACATTAATAGATTAGCGAGATCTGTGACTAGAATTCGTTCGTACGTAACTAACAATTGATGTAATCCGTGTCGATACGTAAGTGGAAAATAAAATTTATTGCCATGGATTTGATTATTTATTTCATAAGACAAAAGAAATTTATTTAACTTCTGTTCTAAGCGTGAATGAAGTAAAATCTTATAGACAAAATAAAAATCGTTTCAAGAAAGATAAAGGCACAAAAATAAGTCTTAGAAGTGTAAAAAAATATTTTGAGAATTATTTTTCTATAGTATTTTAACATATAAATAAAAAATAAATGCGAAGATAATTTCTACAAAGTATTGCCAAATTATATAAAGAATAGTTATGCACCGAAATAATTACTTTTAAGTTTATGAAGCAAAAAATTCTGTTTTCAGAACAAAAGTCACCAGGGTAGCTGTACTCAATTGTCAACTTTATCACATACTCTCAAAATACTCTTTGAATAATTTTGTAATCGTGTCTAGTTTTCTTTATAAATTTACTTACAAAAACATAACGTAGAAAAGATACAAGCAATGAATAGCGATGACTATAACTTTCAGATTCAAAAATAAAAATAACAACATAATGAAATTTTCGATAATTCCGAGGAAAATCAAATTATTCAACTCGATAACGCGCAATTGGTAACGTCATCAAACAAATAAGCTATCTATCCTAGTTAAATCACCTTATAAACATAAACAAAAAGCCCCTCCGGGTTCTGTTAAACACAAACAAACACATACATAAGGAATATCGCTTATTTTGTCAATAATTTTGATCGATGGATCAACCAGGTGAATAATCATTTCCAACGTTCATGTAATTTTCAAACATTTATTTCGTCCTTTTTTAATATATACCTCTTGCCAACTACAGTTGGTAAGAGGTATAACAAAAATCTCCATCATTTTATATGTTCCATTATCCAGTCGGTAAAATAAGAAACTTTGAGATAAACGTAAGGCGTCGGGCCTTTGCATCTAAGTCCCCAGGAAGTAATCCCAACTGCTTCGGTTTCATTGTTTTTATTTTTCACGACAAGTGCCGCTCCAGAATCACCCTAAAGACGTCGATCCAATTTATTTTCAACACAATTGGGTAAAAGTAAAAATTGTTTTTCTTATTTATAAATCTATACTAGTCGCGATTTCTATTACGTTTAACATTTCTAAATAATTTTTTTTTCAAATTTCATGCAGATTGTAAGATTAAATCAAGCATCATATTTAAAGAAACCGAACTTGTTGATATCGACTAATTTATCGATTTATTTTGAAAAAAACAAGCTCTCCACTTTCATTAATAACAAACGATCTGAGCTTTATTCGTTATCAACTTGAATGCAGTATAGTCTAACTTACGTGGCAAGAGCTTATGTCAGTGGCGTTAAAGTAACCAGCGCAAATGAACCTCTTGTTTAGTACCAACGGCACTTTAACGCCAAATTCCTTTGCATAATTAATTCGACAGCACCTCGTGCTGAATATCGACACTTTTGCTTTCCTCAGCGGCTTCATTTCATATTGTTCTCTGGCATCGGTCTCGTTGGTCGTTCCCCAGCCGGACACCATACCTTGGCCAGGCGGCTCCGAATCATAAACCGGCAGATTTATTTTGGCGACATTCTCATTCAGATAGAACGGCTTGTTCAATTTTATCAAGGCGATATCGTAATCCGGTACGTGATATGTAAAATTGCTAAAATTCAACAAAGTAAGCTCGTTTCAATTGCGTCATTCGTGATGGGAATTGTGTATTTATATGCGCTTACAATGAAAATTTCTCGTGTACAACGACAGAACCGACTTCTCTAATCTGCTTTTGTCTGTCGTACTTTCCTGGATTATTCACGCCGGCGACAAGGGTTAATCTACAGCCCATAAGTGACTCGCAGTACCTTACAGACTTTGTGCACATGGCCGAGGTCATAACCCAATGTTCGCTGATTATACTGCCGCCGCAAACGTGTAAGCTACTGAAAAATAATGCTATTTGCATCGACACCTGGAAAGGAAATTCGTGTGGCTTGGCTTCTTGGCCGCCAATTATCCTCAAATTGGGTAAAGTTGGAAAATCGTCTGGAAGAGTTACGTTGAAATGCGGCTCGCTCGCGGCTACAACTATATTAATAAATAACGAACAAATTGAATGTTTTTTTTTTTAATTTCATGGAAACTGTTATTTGAAAATAGATGTTAATAAAACTCACCCATATTTAATATTAGCAAGAGAATTCCTATGATTGTCAAATCGAGATCCATTTTGTCCTTTGATGAGTGATGACTTTCGCTAGCTTTTATTAATTCAATTTGACTCTGAGTTTTATTAAAAGTCTTTTAACGAATTTATATTGTCTTTGTTAAAGCAAACTTTGCTGAGCTGGATAAAAGTCATGTCTGACATTTGATATTGTATGCCTGTAATGATAAAAATAAGTTTTATTATTAACATAAATAAGTGCTTTATTCGTTTGCTTAAACAATCGAGAATCCTTGTCCCTTGTCGTACTTACAGAAGTTATTGCCGGCGGCGAAAGAATGCTTGACGACGCATCGGCTGATAATATAATATAATATAACCGTATGCCCGATTTTCAATAGTATGCGATTCCTTGAAAAACTTTAGTTTCTAAAATTTAACGATCAATTTTTCGAATCGATTGATAAGACAAATACAGGCACAATTAAAAGTTTTCTCAAAGAAGGAAAAATCTATTTTGGTTAGGGACTTTTAAAATAAATCATCGCATTTTATCTCGATCTTACCCTGTATTTTCAATTAAATTTACGTAAAAAACACTTTAAGGCTGCACAAGCAGAGGGTCTTGGTGATACCCCACAAGTTAGAGAATAAAATTGAAAAATTGCGACGAAACAAAAGTATAAATGTTCAATTTCCTATTTTAACCGTTTTAACCGTGTGGAGTACCAAAAAAATCCCTAAATGTACTGGGGGGTTTTTGTTTCTTCCTCATCGACCGAACTGCCTCTAGCTCGCTTCATTTGTTTTTCCGTCTCTTTGTTGTCCGGCCATTTCAACGTTGATTGCCGCTTCAGCAATACGATATTCGACGAAGCAAGTCTTTGCGAAAGGTGAGATTAACTCAGTAAAATCGCGTTAAACTAAAGATGTCGAAGGCAAAAGGAATATTCGAAGATGAAGCAAAGGGAGAAAATCCATCTCAGATTGGCAATAAAACGTTGGAGGTAATTGTTTGCGGATTGATTTTGAAATTATTAGGAAAACAGTGGCGAAATAAATTTGTAAGGCAGATATCGTTAAAACGAGCAATGAATGTTACAGGAACACAGTGTAGAAACCGACGTAATGGCATCAAATAATGCCTCGAGGGAAGTTACAAAAATGCTGGGAAATATCAATTTAAACTCGCAACCGAAGAAGATGGAGTTTCCTCCGTATGAATACGAAAAGCGGCACGAGTGGTTTGAAGTAATCGAACAAATATTCGCAGACCACGGAATAACAAACAGCTTGGACAAATGTTTGTTGATACGTCCATCACTAGATATTGAATCAATAATACTTGCTATAAAAATTCCTTTTAAAAGGGATCTGTATGTTGAAGTTAAAGAAACGTTATTAAGAGAACGACCAAATAGAAATATTAAAAAATTTTGACTGTACTGAACACTATACTATACTATGTTTATTTAGAAAAATGCGAGTTAATGTAAAGTTCTTATTTGTAAGAATCAAATAAACATGATGTAAAGGAATAGACTGTGTAGTTTACTTATTAATCTAAAATTATATTTTATTTACAGTAAAATGATTTAAAAAATATATTACAAAATGTATATAAGACCATTTGTATTGCTTATTCATCTTCATCTATTATAGAAAACAGTTTACTTTGCGACTTTAACCAAGATACATAAAATTCTAATTTTTTCAAATAGAGCGACAAATTTTTTTTAGTAACATCCACTGGCAGATCTATATTTGATTGAAATTTTTTTTTAAAATTTGTAAGTTCTGATTTTGATTTTTTACCAGATAGATCTTTCTTGGCCTTGTACATAAGTTGATGAAGGTCAGACAGTGCAGAAAGTCCATAAAAAGTCTTATTATCATCTTCTGGGCCAGTACAAATTGCATCACCAGCAGCTTTTGTCTCTAAAATAGTTTCCTGATCAGCGGTTAGAGCTTCACACTAAAAAAAAATGAAAAATTTATTAAAGACTAAAATTATTATTTATTTTTATAATGATAATTTTATCAATTCTCACGTTTGTAATGTTGAGGAGAACATTTTCAACAGCAGATACATTATCTTTGAATATTCTATTGATTCTCATTGTATCACAAATTTGTAAAAATATGTACACAGCATCTAATGGTGTAGATTGATGTTCCCCGTTAAGATGTAAAACTGTATAAGCATATGCATGCAAAGCATTGACAATACTAAACTTTATAAAAGGTGATGCTTTCTGTAACAGATTATGTAAATTCGTACAAATGCAAAGTTGTTACAAATTGAAAAAAGTTTGAATGTACTATAAAAGCATAAGAAGTCTTACAAATATTGATTTTAAAGCTGGTACATCTAGAATTTTTGGACATTTATCAACATATATTTGTTCTTGTTTTTCTTCTGATAAATCTTGAATAAGAGGCTTTTCTGAATGGTAATTCCACCATGGATTCCAAGAAGGAAGTAATTTTGTAGCATCGCCACTTTGGACTAAAGCTTCAAATTCTTGCCGTTCACTGTCTGTTAAAGCAGACCAGAGTTCATCTGGATTATCTAGATTAATGTTTTTTAATCGTTGTTCCAAGGGCTCTACCTATATTAAAAATAAAAGTATTAAAAGCTGGCTGCATATATATCACAAAATAATCAAATCCTTACATTTTCATCATCCGAGTCAAGATTATCTTCATTTTCATCATCATTGTTCTCTTCTAAAATGTCTCTCAAAGTAGTATCCTCTATATCCTCATTATAGATCCTCTGTAGGATATCCAAAGTTTTCTGTTTGACATGAGAGTCGCTCTGCTGTGATCTTAACTCCTCCTCTACGCAGTTCTTATAAAAAGTCTCTGAACAATCGAGATGAGCCTGTGATCTGTAGCATTCAAGCGAACAGTAGTCAATGCCACATTTAGGACAAACGTAGCGACGCTCGTTTTCCTTACACCTGTTGACAATCAAAACGAAATTAGCATGAAAATCAAAAGAGAAAAACTATAGTTAAATTTTCAAAGAGGTTATAAAATTTTAATAAGTCATTTGTTCGACTTTAATCTACGCGTTGAAGGTACTTTTTACTTACAGTGCGCAAATTGGATTTTCACTCGAACTTGAAGCCATTAAATCCATGCTCTCGAGCTTCATTCGGTATGAAAAAGCCTGGTAAATTATTTTTCAGAGCATCAGTGACCGGCGGTTATTATTCGAAACGTACCGGAGTTTGTCGTCTGCTCGATAAGCACCTGTTTAGCGCGTTTAGGCGGGCATTACAAAATCCTTGTAATCGTGTCATGTTTTCTCAATAATTCTATCTATAAATAAAAACGAAGAAAACAAAACAACAAAGAGCCTATATATCACTATGGTTATCGTAATTAAATTCTAAGACTTTGGCAAATTTCAAGTACCCATATGAACCTGGCGTAATAAAAAATCATATCCGCATATCATTTTAAGAACAATCAAATCTCGAGTAGTGCACGATTGAAGCCTAGCTGAAAGCCCAAGTAAGCGTAATATTATAAAGTCAACATAAAATTAGGTTAAATAAACAACCAGACAAAACCACGAGAAACAAGCTAAATCCATGAATCCTTTATAAAAGAGGAGATTATCAAAAGTGAGAATGGCGACTTCGCGCGGGGCAATCTGCGACGCGCGCTGCCAGCAGTTTCACCGGGAGGCGACGGCGAAGCAGGAGCGCCTGAAGACGCGCTGGTTCATCCGCAACCAGCAGCGGCTCTACGACAACGCCGCGACCGAGCGCTTCTCCGAGAAGCTGCACCAGCTGAAGGAGGAGCAGAAGCGCCGACGGCGCGAGCGCGTCGAGGCCGAGCTGGCCGAGAGACGGTCAGGGGGGCCGAAAGCCAAGCCGCCGGAGAAGCCACTGCTGCCGGCCTGGAGGCCGAGCCCCGAGGACCTAGGCCAGATGCGGCCGATCAAGAAGGACATTCTCGACCTCCTCTACGCACCGGCGGATGCGAGCTTCATGTGCAAGGCCAAGTACCTGCACGAGAGGTGTGTAATTTAGAGCAGCTGTACACACCTTTTGATAGCGACTTTATTTTCACGTGGACGATCTTACGCCTGTTTTTAGGTACAAGTCCAAGCCGGAGGACCGCTATTACTACCCGTACGCGTCGAGCTGGATTTTCGGCTGGAGGCTCAAGGACTACCCTGAGGAGAGCAGGGACGTCGATTACGGGGTCAAGTCGATAATCCAGTCGTCGTTCTATCGGAGAAACGCCTCGAGCCTCCAGCGCGATCCCGATTGGTATCGCATCTGCCAGACCGGCGATCCGAATAATTTCAACGAGATACTCACCTATTAGAGTCGCCTGGGAATTCCCGTATACAGTTTTACGCTTATCTTTGTTATTGTTTTTGTCGTATTTAAATTTATGCGTGTATTTGTGAGATCGAACGATTAAATAAGCCATGCTTAATGTTATATCGTTTCGTTCTTCAAATTTATTACACAATTTTTCGAATTATCGGTGAAAACGCTGATAAGATAAACTCTGTTGGAAAAGCACCCTCGATTTTTTTTTAAGTGAGTTTTTGGTTTCCAATAGAAAATGATAGAGCTATACTTTTAAAGTAACTCTATCGCATTGCTTATCGTTAAAAAGTCACTTCTTGTACTTAAGTTAGACATACCTAAATTTTTTTACAAATTCTCAAACTGCCTACTTAGTTTTAGTTCGGTGTTTAAATCTGAATTTTCACTGAAATTTGAAACGTTGGACTTTCAACGGTCGACACCGGTAATTTGAATTCCTCTTGTATTTCGTATGAACCTTTGCATTATGAGATGATCAACCGTCGAAATCTATACATCGTTTTGAAATAAATAAAACACGAGTCTACGGATTGCATTTCATCGAGGTTTCAAGTTGTGCCAAAATTGCGGGGGCGATGGCAGTGCGCTGTGATCGCTCCGCGAGCGAAATGTAAATGTAACGTGTATTATTATTATTATCAAAAACTTGTGTATACGTCTATATCTATATATCTACACACATAACGCGCCATAACGTTTCTCGGTGGGTGCTCGCGCATACGCTCGCCACAGAATCGACTGTACACACAGTGTAGAGACGCACACGTGTTCACACGACACACTCTCATTCTTCCCGGCGAAACTTGTAGGCGAAAACCCGCTCGAAAGTGAAGCGCAAAGAAGAGAAGGAAGAAAAGGAGTAAGAAGAAATAAGGATGAAGGGCGCAGGCCGATAACGTGTTGTATATATATATACATATAACTCCGAGACGAGCGTTCCCGCGACCGGGAGGCTGCCGCGCCGCGAGAGAGCAAGAAAAGGTGGGAGGAGGGAGGGCTTGCTGCCCACCGGTGTGCGCGAGTGAGAGAATAACCGAGCGTGTTCCCGCGCGCGCGGCGCCAGCCAGGTACAGTCTCTGCTGCTCCGTTTTCTCTCTCTCTCCCTCGCGCGCGCTCACTGTCCACCGCGCGAGTGCGCGCTTGCAGCAGCCACTCTGCTGCCCCGCCGCCACAGCGGCCTCTCTCCAGTCACACCGGCATACGCGCGCCCAGTCCGGAACTGCTGCTTACTACTGCCTGCTGCGAGAGCGCGGTACATAATCCTCCTCCTCCTCTCGGTGCAGATCCCCCAGCTGCTGCTGCTGCGAGAGAGACTGCCCTGACTCGCTTCAGGCGCGCGGCTCCAAGAGCCCAGCTCGAACGATGCTGCGTACCAAGAAGGACGTCGACCGCCACGTGCAGGACATATTCCGCAAGCTTCAGGACGAGAACGAGGTGAGCCCGCCCATCCGCAGCATCCCCGTGTCCGTCAGCCCAGCCGCGAGCCCGCGGCCCTACCCGACACGCGCACGTGACCGAGTTAACCTGGCCTCTGACCTTGCCCGAACTCGCCTTTCTAACCGGCTGGATGGGCTTCAGGGCCGTGATCAGGTGGCCGCCGGTTGAACTCCGATCGGCCTCCTCGGCCTCCGCCATGGGAGGGTTAACGTTTATTTTCAAATGCCGGAGCTGAGGAGCGGGCCAACCGGAAGGTTAGGCTCCTTTTGCCTTTTTTGCCCGTTTGCCGCTCGGGCTGCCTAGACGTTCTTCGACGTTTCCTCCGATAATGGACATTTGTTTTCTCTTTAACGAGATACTCGCAGGGTTTTCTCATGCTCCGGAATGCTGTTACAATCTATTGGGAAATTGTCGTGGCCGAGGATACTTTAACCTAACTTGCGCCCGTTTCTCGCACGTTGGAGTGACTAGAATAAGCATTTTGATAATGAAAATTTGGAATCCTTAAATAGTCAGCTGTCGTTGTAAATTTCTTGATTAATGATTTCTCAATGTTTGAGTGATTATTGAAAAATTAAAATACTTATGAATTAGGCTTTAGTGCTGCCTTACTTCCTCTAACTAAAACTATCAAGGTCTTTTGACTGTACGTGTATAGCTGTGTGTTTGGTAAATAACCTTACAAGAACAAGTACAATTGTTTTGGAATTTATTTTAATATTTAATATAAATATGTTCAAAAGTAAAGTTAATACAAAATTTCCTCTAGATTTTAACAAAAGCAATCAAATTTTTTAACTGTATTATTGACTTGAACAGGTATTATTTTGTTAATAATAAATTTACTTTTGAAAATAAAAAAAGTTATTTACTCTAATTATAAGATATTTATTTTTTTTCTTGTATATTATCAAATATAGAAGAAAAGCTAGAATGATGACAGATATGCATTATATATATTTTTTTATGTTTCAGAGAACTTTGCGTTGTCTTAAAATAGCTGAATTATATTACAATGTCAATGATTATGAATCAGCAAAACGTTATTTGTCAAGATATATTGAAGTTCGCAAGGAGTCGCGAGCACACAGACTTATGGGCCAAATCCTTGAGGCTTTGGGTCAAAAAGAAGCTGCTCTTGTACAGTACAAATATTCTTTTGAACTTAACGCAAAACAGGAAGACCTTATTTTAAAAAGTAAGCTAACTTTAATTTAAAGATAAATTCTGTTAGAATTTTATTAATATGTATTAATTATAACTTTAATTTCACTACAGTATGTGAGCTTTTGGCTGAACCTGATGTTGGCCTTGATATTAATCGTGCAAAGTATTGGATTGAGAGAGCAGATAGTCTTTTCCCTAGGCATAAAATAGTTTTTCAATTAAAAGAAAAAGTTTTGTCAATAGAAAAACCTACTAACAATGAAGAGGATTTAGAAAATCTTATCTTAGGTAATGATATCAATATATATATATTTTTTTATTGGTTTTGTTTTATATTTTTCTTACCTTGTATTACATTTGACAAAGTGCATTTGTACTCAATAGAATTTAAACATTTAAAGTAAACAATAGAATTCTAATGTCAACATTTTTCTTATTTTAGCTGAATTAGCAGCTCGACCAACTGATGTCCAATTAAGAGTAAAATTGCTCAAACATTACATAGATAAGAATAAATTTGATGATGCTTACAAACATGCTAGTGAAATTGAATCAGCCAATCTTCATAGAAACAGTGGACAGTGGTATCAAGCCTTATGTGATCTATTTTCAAAATTTAAAAACAGTAAGCAGATGAACTGGAATTTTTGGATTTTGTACATCTCATCACTAGAACGTTACGCTGCTTTAGCTATTAAAGAACAAGGTATCTCAATAAAGAAGACTTCAGAAGCAATTCAAGCAGTTTACAAGTAAGCATTTTAATTATTTTTTAATGCAAGTAATAAAAATAATTTTTATTTATTATTTAACAAATTTACAGCTTTGATCAACACCTGTTTGAGGCCAAGGCTCAAAGTTTCACAAGTTATCCTTCTCTAACAGAAAAAATATTTGAACATATGTGGGGACAACTACACTATCATTTAGCATGTTTGCTTTTGCTGAATACAAAATATGAACAGAGCAGCTGGGCTGAAGCTGGAAGGTTGTGTTCTCCATTGTTATTGTCTGCAGTACACATCAAGCCAATTGATCTTACGGATCCATGGGCAACACATCTTGACAGTCCCATCAAAAATCAATTAAAGTTGTGGTATCATGAAGGCTCATACCGTTGTAGTCAAGCTGGTGAGTTTAATCTTCCTTGTTTTAAATAACATTTTCTTGATGAACTATTTTATAAAATTTTATACGTAATTTTTTAGGGCATGTTCTTCAAGATTATGCTAGAGGCAATCAAAGAAAACTTATCAATAATATTGAAAAATTCTGTACTGGATCTTGGAGGGAACGAGTGTATCAGGTAAACTTCAAACAAACTAAATATTTATAACTAAAGAACAAATACATAAGGGGATTTAATTAATATCTTTTGTTAACTATTATATTGTTACAGAGAATCTTCATAAGTAGAATATATCAGAAAATTCGCACTTCATATTTCACAAACAACAATGCTATGAGTCCTCCACTTCGGCTAGTTTCACAAAATGAGTTAAAAAAGTTTGATGAAGGTTTGTTATAATACATTACAATAAGAAAAATTATAATTTGGTAATTCTTTAAAAAAAAACTTTTCATTTGCAGTGGCTGAAGAAGTCTGGCCGTACTCATTACATCACCAGGTCTGGCCAGCCATTAAAAGTCGAAATAATAGCAATAGGTTATCAAAGTATGAGGAACCACAGCCCAACTTGTCCTCACATCTATTTTCAGATTTGCAGTATTCAGTTCATAATATTAATAACGCAACTCCAGTCTCACTATGTCGACTAGACATTGATGCGTTTTTGAATGCAGCTGGTAAGTGAAAGGCTGCATAAAATTTAATTTCTATAATTAAGTGAAGAAACTACAAAAACTAAATATTTAAATTTTTCATTACAGCGCTGTGCGCTTCTGCAGTCGATGAAGAGCATCAGAGAAATACCCTTTTGAGTCCAGACAGGCTACCTACTCTGCCTGCTGATTTAACAAATCCACTTTGTACGGAAGAGCAAGAAAAATGGTACATTCATATTCATATAAAGAATAGAAAATTATTCTGTATACACAATGATAATAATTAAATCTTTTAGGTGGCTGGCTGCTTGTAAATTGTACCGCAAAGAAACTACAGATGAATTAGGGGAAATAAGACAAACGATACAACGAGGACTCGAAGTTGTGCGTTGTATTGGCAATCACGGTTTACATCCAGTAATCTTAGTCCATTTGGCGCGTGTATTTCAGTATAGAGTAAGTACATTTTAACGAAATACTTCTTATCCATTAATAAATAAATTTTTCTTTTATTGACGTTATATTATTAATTCAACATTTTTACATTATATTCAATGCAGAATTTTAAATACTTATTCTATCTCCCATTCCACAAATATTACTGTATATTTCAAACAAGTTCACGGTCATTTCAATCACGTGATCAAAAAATCAATATTGCGGCAACAATGGCGCAAATACAGTATATCTTCAAACCTTTAAAATTCAAGTTTCAAAGAAAAATCAAACTTTTGTTAAATATATTTGAAAATTAAATTAGTAACTAAATAATAAAGCTTAAAAAAGTTTTTATTGCATAACATAATGTGAACATGAATTAAAATATAAATTTTCTGCATATATGATGTGTTATAAAGTATCAGTTTTCTTCATATCTATACAGTTGCAATGAAATTCCGTTTAAAATTGATAGTAATGTTTAGATGAAAAATTATTCCTTATAAAAAAAAAATTATAGATGGAATAAATATGTTTTTTTTTTGTAGGCAAAGCAATTGAAAGAAAAAAATAGTGAAAGTAGTGATATTCCTGCCTTGGAGGGCCGTTCCGAATTGTACTGGTCGGCAGTTGTTCCTCTTCTTGAAAGACTGCAAAATAACCAAACTATTCGTATATCAAATGTAAAATTATTTGAATATATAGGGTATGTTTAAATGAATATTAAAAATTTTAAAATAATTTTTGTCTACAAAATTTATTATATTAATTATGTATTGTTTATTTAATAGAAAAAGCATGAATAATATGGAATTGACACATGCTATAGAAGAAGGAAAAATATTGTTAGCTCAAAAACTTTTAAGAGAATTGAAATATCAACAAGCAATTGAATCCCTTCAGTTGTTAAAAAGTCCAGAAGCATCATTTGAACAGGGCAAGGTAACAATTTCTATTTCTCTGTTTTACATATTTTTTAATTACTTAAATTCTAGTTTTTTATTCATTTTCATTGCATAACTGTTTATTTTTTAGATTTACAAAAAATTGGCCGATGATTTGATACTTCCGGTACCTAGGGAAAGTGTAACCTCAGAATTGAGATCTCAACATATAATAATATTAACAAAAGCACGAAATAGTTTTTACTTAACTTTAGATAGGTTGCGCAGTCCTGATGTAGATCCTAAACACCCCTTAAATGCTGAACTTTGCTCTTACATTACTGATATTGAAAACGAGCTTAAGAGCATAGACCCCGATACTAATTTGTACAGTGATCGTAAGTGAAGAGAAATATTTGTTTTTACAAGTGTCTAATCTTATGTAGTCTTGATTATGTACGTTTTACAATTTTAATATTACATTTAGGTAATCGCAATGATTATGACGACCTTTCGGAAGAAAGTTATTCCTCCGCTCACAGTGAAGATCATGCAGGAGTTAATAATTTGACAATAGTCGATAACTCAACCTCGCAAACGCCAATAAGAAATGTAATGAGAACACCCAGACAGTCTAGCACGCCACGTGCGCGACAAACTCACGACACTATTGATATATCTCGAAATCGTATTGTAAGTTTTGAACTTTTTTTCTTTATGCCATTGAATATTAAAAATTTAATAAATTTATCATATTGATAATATCCCTTTACTCAGGAGGCACGTCCAAGCCCGGAACGACTTGATGCACAAATTCGCCAGCTTGTTCATTCTTTTGAATCTTTGAAGGAACAAAGTCGCGAGCAGCATAGAGTAATGATATCAAAGCTTGATGAACTGATTAGAATAAGTGCCAATAACAAAGAAAGTTCTAAAGAAACCTTTAAAGAAGCTCCAAAAGAGACGTCAAAACCGCGTACTCAAGTCAACTACGAGGATCTGTATCCATCATTGGAAGACGATTACCGGTAAGTTTTTCGTTTTAAAACCTTTACGAGTCATCCGAACATTTCTTATAAGGTTGAATTTTAATTCCAGGGATTACTATGCCAATACCCCCTTGACGAACACCAGTACTGCGGTCAACAATCGTACTACCCCTGCACAAACAGCAATTCCACAAAACCTGTTTGCTGGTCAACCTCATCTGTATTCACCACTTGTATACCCAACTCCAGCGTGCAACTACTTCCAAGGTGCACCTGCCACTGGGGGACTACCGTTTGCGGATCCTACGATTGCAGCAGCAAGCCAGCACCAAATAGGTTTGTATGCTGCCGCAGTCGCTGCTGCGGCTGCAACTGGCTACCCCGTGTCTTCGCTGTATCGGCCAGGGCTTGAACAACAACCATTAGCCTCTATGCAGCAAATGTCCGAGAGTATGCTGCATCAGGGCATGTTCTCGCAGAGGCTGTCCGATTACGCGAGCCCGCAGCAGCCACTAGCACAGCAGCAGTTGGGTCTTTCACTAAGTGAAACAGTCAAAAACGATACGAAGCTAGGGTGAGTTTATTGGTCAATTGAAATTTTTTCATTTTTAAATGGCCCAATACATAAACAATGTCTATTTTAGGTATCCACTAAATGATATGAATCTGCACGAAACTACAACGTCACTTCTGAAAGAAACTTCCATACCAGCACCAGTGACTCCTAATGCGTCTTCGACAGCAGCTCAGCGAAAGGCACCCCCAGTTAACGTAGTCATCACCACCTCTGACACCTTACCAACATCGGCTCCTACAGCTCAACCAACTCTTAGCGTTACGATACCCGCTCAACATAGATTAGGTGTGTCGCCAGCACCATCAATCTTAGGACAAGATAATGTGCCTCACAGCTATCAAATATCAATGCCTTCTCAACCAACAATACCTACCACGGTCAATCTACCACCTCTGTCTACTACACTGACTATGACCAGTCCTATTGCCAAAACAAATGGTTAGTGCAAATACTTTTTGAAACAAAAATGATATATTTTCTATATTTTAATCATAATTTAACTGAATTGGTGGTTCGTTTTAGTCACTGACAACCAGAACACGAGCATTGTGTCAACAAGCTCGAGACACAACACTTCCGATACGGCAGAACTTGAACACGATCCTATTCCAGATTTCGCTCCCATCATTCCTCTGCCAGATGAAGTGCCGGTGACGACTGGTGAAGAAAACGAAGAAACCCTGTTCTGTGAACGAGCAAAATTATTCCGCTTCGTTGATAAGGAATGGAAAGAGCGTGGCGTTGGCAATGTTAAGCTTCTAAAGAGCAACGAAAGCGGCCGAGTGCGGTTGCTCATGCGCCGCGAACAAGTCCATAAAATTTGTGCCAATCACATGCTTCGCAGTGACATGGAGCTGTCACCGATGCCTAATACCGATCGAGCCTACATGTGGGTAGCTAATGATTTCGCCGACGAAGAGGTAAGGCTAGAGAAACTTTGCATCAGGTTTAAGACAGCTGAGGAGGCCACAAGCTTTAAAGAAGCTTTCGACAAAGCTCGTAATAATTTACCTGAAGAAACTGCTGAGTCTGATACAATCAAGAACACCAATAAGTAAGATGCTTTAATAACAGCATTATAATAAGTCATTTTAATATTGTTATTAAACTTTTGTTTTTTATTTTTATTGCAGCAAAACTGAGAAGCCCAAGACTGAAACGTCCAAATCAGTAACGGCCTCAGCAACGTCAATGACCAAAACAGATACGGCAAATTCGACATCAAAACCAACTACACAGTTTGGTGGTTTTACTTTCACATCTTCACCTGTCATCCAAAAACCCGTTGAGCAGCCTCAACCGCCACCAGTCAAACCTAGTCCTTTCGCTGGTTTTTCGTTTGGTAAATCAACGGAAGCTGCTGCTACTAAGACTCCTGTCTTTAGCTTTGGATCTCCTGCTACCAATACAGCGACAACAAATGTAGTTGATAAAAATGATTCAAAGGCCATATCGGGGCAATCGCAAACTTCGACTGCAGATACGGCTAAAAGTAATGAATTTATAATTTATTTTGTTTTTAATAATTATTTTCTGTTTTAACTCAAATGTCTATTTCCCAGTAACCGAAAAAGAAAATGAAGTTGTTGTACTCGAACAAACTGCAAGTCTTATGCACTTTTCTCCCAGCACCAAATGTTGGAATGATAAAGGCAGTGGAGTGATAAAAGTATGTTGATACAAAATTTCTAGTTTTATGTGATCAATTATAGTTTGAAGTCAATAAAAGAATACTTTTCAAAACTTAACTATTTTTACAGGTATTGTTAGAGAAACCATCAGGAAACGTTCGCTTTTTAATAAACACTCTTAATAAGACTGTTTTCTATGAAACCATTTCGCCGACAGTAACGTTTAATCTCAAAGCTGAGACTATCAACTGGACTAATAAAACGAATGGTGATTCGTACCTACTTCGATTTTCGAATTATGATCAGGCCTCTGTGTTTCATAAAGCTGTGCTAGCTCACTTGCAAAAATCTGCAAAATCTACAACTAATTCTGTGCCACAGCAGCAAAAATCACTGTCTGAGATGTTCAAGCCAGCTGCTGGTTCTTGGGAGTGTAAAGACTGTTATACGCGTAATAATGCTGGTGTCACTAACTGCATAGCATGTCGAGCACCGGCACCAGGAGCTCCAGTTACAGCTAACTCAACTACTGTGGCTGCAGCTACTTCGACTGCAAAGACTCCTCAATCAGTTAGCAAAAATCTATTTGATAAATTTAAACCACCACCTGGTAAGTAACCACAAATATTAAAAACAGTTTTTAATATAATCGTCAATATAGTTTTTTTTTATACTTGTAATTTATCTATTATTTTATTTCATGTTTTTATTACTAATCTAGGATCATGGGAATGCAAAGATTGTTACACTCGCAATACCGCAGGTACTGCGGCTTGTTTAGCTTGCAATGCCGCGGCGCCAGGCAGTACTGGTAAGCCAAGCGCAACACCAACTCCTGCGTCGACGCCGGCTATTGAAAAGCCTCTATCTGAGCTATTTAAACCTACACCAGGCTCGTGGGAATGCAACGCCTGTTACACTCGGAACACCCAATCGAACCAATATTGTGTAGCTTGTGATGCGGGCAAGGATCCATCGCTGCCACCAAAACCGAAGACTACAGGTGGCTTTAGCATCAACGCCCAAACGCCTGATACCAAACCTACATTCAGCTTCGGAATTCCTGCTCAATCAACTGCTGCCAGCAAAGACTCGTCAACGTCAGGCTTTAGCTTCAACTTTTCGAAATCAACGAATGACAAGCCCGTCTCATCACCGATTAGCATCTTTACGGCAAATAAACCCGCCACGCCAGCTTCTTCGGGTTTCAATTTCAGTGCGCAGCCACCTCAGACGCCACCAGCCGAACCCGGTAACAGCTTTAGTTTTGGTTCTCCCGGCAAGGGTTTCGATTTTCAGTTCCAAACAAAATCACCTCCTTCAACAGCTGTAAAATCACCAGAACGCCCGGAGACAAGCGATGATGAACAAGTCGAAGAGTCTGAGGACGTATACTTTACACCCGTTATACCTCTACCCGATAAAATCGACGTAAAAACTGGGGAGGAGAACGAGGAGGTTTTGTACAGTCACAGGGCCAAATTATTCAAGTTCGATTCAACAACAAAAGAATGGAAAGAAAGAGGTCTGGGAGATATCAAATTGCTCAAACACCAGGAAACTCAAAAGCTCAGGCTTGTTATGAGACGAGATCAGGTACAGTTTTTTTGTTACTACTCAAATAAAAGTATATCGATAACTCTTTGTAAGGAACGTTATAAAACATTTATTAATATTGCAGGTTTTGAAATTGTGCTTAAATCATGCGATATCATCCGACATAGAAATTACAGCTAAAGATGACAAGACTTGGATGTGGTCTGCTGGCGATTACAGTGAAGGTGAAATTGAATACATACAATTCGCCTGTCGCTTCAAAAATCCTGAAATCGCAGGAGAATTCAAGCAGTCGGTGGACAACGCCTGTAAGGCAACTCCTAAGAGTTCAGCATCGAAGCCAGTCTCCGCCAAAAAACAGCCAACAAAAGAGTCGGATGACATTCAGGTAGGATTTTAAAAATATTTTTATTTTTATTTCGTGTAGCGTAAAAACTGATGTGATTTAATTACTTACAGATTGTATACGAAGTAAATGTGACGCCAGAAGAAAAGGCAGCGGCACTAAAGCTCAAATTGCCAGAAAACTTCTATGCCTACAAATCTAAAGATGATTGTCCAGGTTGCATTGGCTGCCGCGAACCCGAAGAACCACTCTTTAAGACCAATGAAAAAGATAAACTCATGACAAAAACAGGTTTCGGCGCAGCTCTACCTGCAAAAACGGCCGACCCAACGCCAGCTACTACAACTAGTTCGACTTTCGCATTCAACATGTTTAGTAAGCCAGCAGAAGGCACGGAATCCGTTTTTAAATCAAGTACCTTCAATCCGACAATATCTACAAATGTCTTTGGAGGGAACAAGACTGACGATGGTAAACATAATTATTATCCTGTCTTTTTTTACAAAGTTTGTTTAAAAATGATTTTTAATTGATTTTATTCATCACAAATACATTATTTCGCAGCCAAGACAACAGGTTTTCTATTTGGACAAACAGTTTCTAAATCTGATACACAAGAAAGCAAACTAGAAAACCTCAAAATCTGCAGTCCAACTTCAAAACCCTCCACAACATCGTCTGCAGCGACAACTACCTCTGCCACCACAAACATCTTTGGCGGTTTCGGTAACACGTCAGCCACAGCTACAACAACTACAGCAACCAACATATTTAGCGGATTCGGTAGTGCGAGCACGTTTGGCAAATCAACTTCCCTGTTTAGCAGTGTTACGACTACAGCGACGTCGACTACACCAGCGTTTAGTTTCTCGGCCAGCACTGCAAGTCCTGTTACGACGTCAAGTAACGTTTTCAATATGAACAAATCAGTTTTCGGCTCGGCCCCCGGTGCCTCCGCAACGTTCGGTAGCAATATTTTCGGTGGTAATAGTGCAACTTCCACAACTTTGGCATCAACGACTAGCAGTAGTACTTCATTATTCAGTGGCAATAGCACTGTGACGAAATCAGTCTTTGGAAATGCTAATACAACAGCGACGTCCGTGTTCGGTTCAACCATACCTGCTGTCACTACTACTGCCTCCATATTCGGCGCCAGCGTTAATAATACGGCAGCTACGCCAACATTTGGTGCCTTAGCCACATCCGCAAAACCACTGTTTGGTTCCACTGCTACAACCACATCAGCAACATCGCTGTTTGGTTCTACGATTACAACTACGGCAGCAACATCAGTGTTCGGCTCAACTGCTACAACTACGTCAGCAACACCGGTGTTTGGTTCAACTGCTACTACTACGTCGTCGACATCTGTGTGGAGTTCATTGCAGAATCCTGTGAATGTTACAACAGCAACGCCATTTTGGAGCCCTGCATCTTCTGAATTCGGCAGTGGTATGTTATTCGGAGGTCAAACTACCATTAAACCAATTGTTACCTCGACCACTTCTGAAGCTGATGCAACAACCACTCAATCAGGCAAGTTTTCACTCTACCTCTACATCTACCTCTCTCTTACTCTCGCTTTCTATTGATTATAATAACATAATTTGCGTGTACAGAGCCCAGTGCAACATCGACAACTGATGTGACGTCAACATCAACGGTACCTGCAGCTAAAGGCTCCTTCCTATTCTCATCGAAACCTCTGTTTGGTGCTAGTAGTGCTCCACCAACATCAACTGGAGTTCCAAATAGCAAATCAGCAAATGAAGTTACTTCAAATAACCTTGAAGGAGTTGGTGGTGGTGGTGGAATAAATTTTCTGCCTACTGATAATTCTCTTAGTTTCTCCGATCTCGCGGCTCAGTCGAAACCCGACCAGAAGCCAGCTTTCAAAACAGGTATTTATTAAACATGTAGAACTTTTTAATTTATGATTAAATAGCGTACATTTTGACTATATGAATATTTGTTTGTTTCTAGATCCCAACTTTGCATTTGAAGGTGCTGGAAGTTCGGTATTTGGAGCCAAACCCAAAAGGCCCGAATCAAACAAAACATCTAAAAATTCGACAAATGATAAATCAAAGGATGATAATGAGGAAGAGGGAGACGGAGATGACGAGAATGGTGATGAACATGATCCGTACTTTGAACCCATTATTCCTTTACCTGATGCTATAGAAGTTCGAACAGGCGAAGAAGAAGAGGAAAAAAGTAAGGCTTATGCAATATAAAGATTAAATTCCATGTGTATTAACATGCACAATTGAAATTTTACTTTAATAAAATCGATGAGTTGAAATTAAAATAATAAATCTCGTCAATTTCTGTCAACAGTTTTTGGACAGCGTGCAAAACTTTATCGATATGACAAAAACACCAAAGAGTGGAAGGAGCGTGGTACAGGCGAGATGAAACTATTGTATCACGCACAAAACGGCACCTACCGGTTGCTATTACGCCGTGAGCAAGTATTCAAAATAGTATGCAACTTGCTATTGACGGCAGATTTAGAGTTCCGCGAGCTTAATACGTCAAATCGAGCCTGGGTATGGGCAGCCATGAACTATGCCGATTCTGAAAATCCAGAAGTCGAAGAACTCGCAGTCAGGTTCAAATCACAGGAGCTCGCTCTGGAATTCAAGGAGGCAATCGACAAGGCGCAACGCATCCTAGCTGAAAAACAGAGTAAAGGTAGTTAACGAATCAATCTGTGAAAAAAGGGAAGAGATCGGAGAATTTTAAGCGTTTTTTCAAGACGTGGAAAAATTTAGGGATAGCTTATAAGAAACGTAATAATATGTGTCATGCTTGTGCAGATATATTTAATTCTAATGAAAAATAAGACCTTTTATAATAATTGTTTTACCAGTACGGTTTTTATTGCGGAATTTTTTCCGTAATGTGTATAAATTAAACAAGCATGATGTACTTTTTTCGTAATTAACTAGCTTTTCAAAAGTTTAACTTTTATTTAATTAAAATATTATAAGCTATCACTAAATGCAATAGTTAATTTTTTAGGTTAAACTTGCGAATTTATTTTTTAATCATATTTTACTTATGGTTCGCTTATAAACAACATTATTTAATATTTAAAGCAATAATCAATGTACTTTCTTAAAATGATAATTGTTCAAACAATTTTGCGACATTGCGTTTTATGAAATACTTCGCGTATTTATTTTAGAAATATATTTTTATGCTTTATAGATATTTTATGTATATGTTTGTATTTGCAGTAAAAACACTATTTTGAAAAATAGCAGGTTTGCTTGGACAATTATCATGCCTATTATTACTCAAGTGTATTGAAAAATGTCTCGATTGTAAATTAGTTTGATTTTCGTAAAAATTCGGAACTTTTCGAATAAAATTAATTTTTAATCACCAACAGTTGAGTATTACACGTTTGACATCTGTATATTTCAATTTAAGGCATTTGTTATGAATGTGCACAATGTAATTTGTAATTATTTAAGTGCTTGAATTTGTACAGTTGTCGCATTATGTATATTAATTTAAAAAAATACAAGCAAAGCTTTAATATTATTCAACTTTCATTTATTATTATTTAATATCTTAAAGATATAGTTTTACTTTATTGTTATTTTGTAGACAAACACGAACTTAAAATTATTGTTTAAAACGATTAATTTTTAAAATGTATGCATAGGTTTTTGAAGGAAGAGCAAACTAGACCAATAATATAAACATTTTTCTAATCGCAAGTCTCACTGAACAATAAAAATTTGAAAAATTGTAACTGCTCAAAGCCATTATCAAATCTTATATTTTTATTTCTATAAAGTGGTAGACAGTTATAATTTTCAAGAAGCCTATAACAATCACTGTGTTATTGATTTCTTAAAGTAATAATAGTAGAAACTACATTTTAAGGTTTAAATCAGCAATATCTTGGAAATTTCTCTGTTACAATAATTACATGCTTATTCTGCTTTTCTTTTACTGCTTTCATTCATTTACTTTGCTCTTATATACTTGAAAATGTGTAAATTGTAAACCAGCTTCATCTTTACATGTCAATAAAATCTTTTACAAAACGTTTGGTTTTATTACTCAAAATGACTTTTTTTTCTATTTTTGTTTCTGTATATTACGCTTACTTTCGTTACGTTCTCGTCGTCTGACAAAGCTTTATTTCAATCTTTGAAAATTCATTGTACATCAATGCACAAACAAATCGATAGAAATAATCTCTACGCCAATATGATTACTAATTATCGTCAAATTATAAAAGAAAAAGCAAAACCTATGAAATTCTTAAAGGTGAGTACTTGCACGGTTTACGCCGGCAACATTAAAATTCTCGAAATTCTCAACTGTAAATCTTAATTTGTAAATCAATACACAAGTGTATGAATGGACGTACGTGCCTCGAACCCACTCCTGCCCAAATCCCAAGCAAACCGGATCTAAAAGTGTGAAAACGCCGGTTGCAGCGCCCGCGACGAACCACAACTACGCCGAAAATCCAGAGCCGCTGAATCAGGACAACGGCGGAGAAGAGGAGGAGGAAGAGGATGAAAAGTACGAGGACGACGAGTACTACGAAGACGAGGACGCCGACGAGGACGAAGACGGCGAAGACGACGAGGATGGCCACGTGCAGCTGTTCGAGAAGCAAGCGACTGTCTACGCTCGCAAGGAAGACGGCCTCGCTGGATGGGAGCATCTTGTCACCGGTACTCTCAAGGTCATTTACGACTCGAATATCTTTGGCGCGACGATCGTCATCGAGGACGAGGACAAGGAACTACTCAGCCAGACCGTCATCAGTATGGACATGGAGATGCAGGTAAACAGCCAGTTGTTTAGGCACATTTTCCAAATTATCTTTTCTAAATATCCTTTAAATAACGTTATTATTTAATTGTTGTTTTAGTGCATTGACAAGGAGTGTATCTGGGCAGGTCAAGACTATGCGTTGAATCAATCCGATAGACGTATTTTGAAGGCCGTGTTCCCGTCGGCGCAAACCTCTCAAGAAATGTATGCCATTTTTCAAGAAGTAAGTTGTTTTTTTAAAGACTGTAATGATAAACTAAAGTTCGATCATACTTTAACAAAAAATATCGAAAATTTTTTTTACAGGGAAAAGAGTATGCAATTAAAGCTGACATACGAGAGTGAATACCGAAACTTGATTGCTACAAACTTTAGATGTGATTAAGGTGTATTATTTCCAAGTTTTTAAAAAGTTTTTGAAATTACTAGTTTACAAAAATGGAGAGCAAGCGTTTTTACGTCAAAACAGAGCAAAACATTGTAAGCTTTTTAGAAAGGCTAAAGAATTTTGATAATTCTACTACTATGATTTCTGTAGTGCTGCTCTGGAAACTCTGTTTTGTAGTAATTAATTTTCTTAAATCGTGTAATTATTGATCTTGTAAATGATGAATTAAAATAATCAAATTTACGGTAGTGCAAAATACTTTTAAACAAGTGACATTCTTTTTACGTGAATCTGCGGCGATTATAAAATAATTGTGGACTCTGAAATATCGCGCGCACGATATCATATTCAACAGTGTAGTTAAAAAATAAAGCGAGATCAGCCTTAATGTATTTGGCGTGAAATCGATCGTGATATTAATAATTAATTTTTTTTATTGTAAACCAAATTTTATTTATGGTAGGATTAAAAGAATTATGACTCCAGTCAAGTACATTAATTTGTAAAACTTTTTCTAATGTTAAAAACAGCTTATATTTCAATTGATCTATTCAATAAAAAAAATATTTCCTAAATTATACCTTTTGAATTTATTTAGATTGTCCAAACTTATTTACTAGGAAAGATATACAATTTCCATCCCCTTATCTACTTAAGAATGTAATTTTTCGGTCGAAATAAAAGTTTAATAAAGTATTACTTATAGACGTTACAAAAAGCATTAGTGTGGTAGAAGAATCACTTTAAAAAATAAACAGTAAAATAAAATAGTTAAATCATTTATTAATAAATTTATTTACATTTTACTTTTTTTATTCTTTATCAACTAAGAAAACATTATTCGTACAGTAAGTTGTAATATTTTTCAGTATTGAAATATTAATCATTTTGCATTATAATTAGTGTTACGATTTTTGTCAAGAAAATGTCAATAAATTTTAACACCTATTGATTACGTGAGTAAGATAAAGTGTATTTTGCAACTACGACGATAAGCAGCCTTTTCTTTAAGAACCACTTTTGCACGTGTTGCTAATTATTACTTTTTGACATGTGCGAAAATTACGTATTTTACTTATACAATGGGTGTCGTGACAAGGATAATTTGAGTTAAGCGGCGCGTTTTCTGACAAGTGCGGTAATAGTCTAGTAGGGCGAATACTCGATATCTGTCAGACGATACGGTTTCAATTTTCGACACTACCGGTTATTTTTCTGATTTTCGCTTGTGACGCAAATCTTTATATACTTAATAAAATAAAAAAAGTATGACCGGTTGTTTCAACTTATTAATCTAATAACTATTTTCAATTCTACCTAATCTAATCTCATCAACAATAGCTTACGTTTAAAGAATTTTATCACGTTTTATTACGTTTTTTTTTTATTAAAGAAGTACAGATAATGTAAAAGTCAGATGAAAGAGAATGAGGAAAAAAGGGAGATATCATAAACTATTGTAGTTGATTGTATGTAACTCATTGGTGTACATGTTTCAATAGACAACGAGAACTTCCGTATTTTTTATTTAAATCTTTATCATATTAAATAACCGGTAAGTTAACGTTAAAAGAAAGTAAAAGCAAGTAAAAAATTATAGTGAATAATAAGTATAGTGTGGAACATGAGGACGTACTAATCTACTAAGAAGAGTTAAAGTTTTAAAGGGTCTTAAGAGCATGCCTTAGATCGTTGTAGATCCCTACACCGATCTAAGGCATATTTTACATTATTCGTTGTGAATTGAAGTATTTTTTAGAACATCTTAGTTTTCCTGTAATTGTAGTTACTTGAAGAATGCAGTGAAGCTGAGAAAATTTCACAAGTATATGTGAATTCATGTCGAATACTGTAAAATACGAATATGTCGGTAACTATAGTTTTAGGATAGGACTAAGGCATGCCCTTAATCCCTACTAAAAGTGTATACCTTTTATAAATTCCCGAATTTTTCAATCCTGGTAATTAAAATTTTTTTTCAAAATAAAAAAAATTTTCTAATGTATATTTTTAATTCTTTTCGCAACGGCGTGCGCG